>JAGFNQ010003482.1:793048-1033333 GCA_024364735.1 Boesenbergia rotunda
CCATTCCTTGCTCAAGATCTGGTGCTCAGAAAATCACACGAAGGCTACCACAACCAAGAGGTTTCCAAATGGCCAGTGCTGTGCCCCTCGACGAGCTCTGTCTCTAGGGATCCCTCGGCTTCACGTGAAGAAAAGAAGCAAAGGTCAAAAAGGTCGGCGATGCTCAATCTCGCTCACAGGGAACGTAGAGAAGAGGGAGATGGATCAAGCTCCATGCGATCGGAGGAGAACAGGGAGATGCGCCTTTGGATTTCTCTCAACCAGTTGTGGCATCGACGAAGGGGTTGCGTGGTCTAGGGCGCACAAAGGAAAAGAAAGGAAGGAGTCGGACGTGGCTTTGGCTGCGGCTAGGGCACGCGAGAAGAAAAGGGAGGAAGGAGAGCCGACGCTTGGCTGCAACTGGGTTCGCGAGAAGAAAAAGGGAGGAACGATCGAGTGGCTGCGGCTAGGGCATGCGTGAAGGGGAGGAAGGAGAAAGGAGCAGGCGGCTGCGGGTTTTGGTTGCGGCCGAGCGAAAAGAAGAAAAGGAAATTATAAAAGGATGGGGACTTTTACGAAAAAGCCCCTCCATTTTCTCAAATTCACACTCTGCCCTTAGGGTAAGAATTTTAACCATTTAACCCTCCCATATATAATAATTTAACCTCAAATAATATTTAGGGTTAAATTATTTACACTCCGAACATTTATTCATTTTATTTTATTCTGTCGTGAAACAGCTGGTGAGTGGTTAGAGTTTGTTTCCTTAGATTGATATTTTGTTCAATAGGGATTGGTGATGCCAATTTGTATTGTTGAAGGTTAGTTTCTCTGAGGATGTTGGGTTGTAATTTGATTTCCCCTGTTGGGTTTGAAATGCTCTGACCGAGAGCTTTATGCTAAAGATTTGCTCTTGCGGATGGGTTTTGGATTGGATTATCTTGAGTTACGATTCTGAGTTTTGTAACCTTGGTGTTAAGTCTGTTGTGAATTTATTTGATTTGTTATTGTGAGCTTAGCCTAAGGGTAGTGTTGAGAAGTTAAATTTTATGTAGGTTGAGCATGTAAACTGGATTTTTAGTTGGTAGTAAATTAATGGGTGAAATAGTAATTAAACCTTAATGATTTCCTTAAGTGTAATGGATTGTGAGGTTGAACCTAAAAGGAGTTTGCCATGTATACTTTGGATCTTGGAGCTAGTAGGTTTGAGGATTGGATTTTATTCGAGATAATCTCTTGGATTAGTTTTGGGGATTTGAACCTAAACTTAATTAATTCGGGTTTTGAAAACCTAAAATGAATTTAATCTAGGTAACTGGGGATAATTATGAGCTACTCATTTAATTGTGATTAACTAAATGAAACATGATAATTAGGAAGATCCTAATTAAGTGAGATAACTTGTGTAGCTATAAATTACATATCATTGTAACTAAATATTATACCTTTGATACAGGGCATTGATTGGATTGGTCATTTCTGATTATCAGATGGGAGGTCCTTTTCTGATACGAGCATCTACTTGGAGGCGGGTACCCTTGACTTATCTTTTAGATATTGTCGTATTGCTATGCATGGTTTGTTATAGATAACAGTAAGTTTATATGCTATACCTGCTTTAGTATACCTGTACTTGATATCTGTGGCTTATCCTTGAGGTTATCTCCTTTTTAGCTTCCTACAGTCTCAATAGTTGTTATGTGTATATATATGTGCATATATGTAGTGATATGTTCCCTCCCATTTGACATTGATGGATCATTGGTTATTTCGTTAGTATACCTAGTAGGCTACTTGTATCCCATGATATATGATTCAGACCTATACCTACCACACTGAGGTGTTAGTTGAGGATTTGGTGGGTGTTGTATGTGTTTGGGTCATGCACTATCCTTGCATTGTTGCATGCTGACGATCATCGGCTCCTATGTAGTCTGAGCTCATCGTCAGTTACATGAGGATATGCACACACACCCACTCAGGGGTAGTGGCTACCATAGGTTGTGTACATTTGCCCTGTATTGCTCCGTTCAGCCACTATTTGGAGAGTGGTTCCGGGTGTGGTAGCAGCCAGGGATCCCTTCTCGTCCTGAGACACGAGAAGATGAGAGCAAGACTCCCCCATTGCTTGGGGTAGGAGAGTGACCTCCACCAGCATCCTATCTACTCGGTCACTCAGGAATAGTGATAGCATGGTGCGTACAGTTGTCATAGCTTTACCCACTCGGACGCCCATTTATGACAGGTGGGCGATGATTTGACTGGTGTGAGGGGTGACACATATTATTGCACCATGTGCATATTTTTGCATCATACATTGTTTGCTGCATTTGATTTCTGCACTTGATTGACATGCATATACTGGAGACTTCTTTACCTTGGATTATATGTTATACTTGTTCCATAGGGATTTATTTCACCCCTCTGTAGGATAGATGGATTCTGGTATGTACCTTTATTCCATATCTTCTGTGCGTACCCTTGTCTACTATTCATATGAGACTGTATCAGCGTAGACTCTTATTGTTAGTATAACGTACTATGCATATCTGTTTAGGGTATCTGCTGAGTTCTTTTGGACTCACACCGTGGCTATATTTTCTAATTTCAGGTTGATATCTGCCACGAGAGTCCGAGTCACCAGTCCCAAGCTTGTGACGACACCTGATTTGGTTTTATCTGCTATTTTCTGTTTTAGGATCATATTATGTTTCATTTTGTTGCATTGAATTACGTGGACTTGTATTTCGTGATTTGCTTTATGGGATTGTACTTTTGAGTCCTATGTTGGATTGTGTGTGGTTTTTGCTGTGTTCCTATTCCCTGGCAGCTCAAGTAAGTTCGTGTTTTCGATTTTTGATTTTATTGTCAGATATTCGTTGTTCTATTTAGATTTGAGGCCTGAGGCCCATTTAAACTGTGTGGTTGTATTATATGTGATGTATGTATGTGTAAATTGTCCACCAGACAGGGGAGGTGCTATCCGATTTTCTATTGGATCAGCGGCTCCTGGGTCTCGAGGCGTGACAATTTATTTTTGGTATCAGAGCGAGGTTTAAATTCTTATATATGGGAAGGTTAAATGGTTAAAATATTATTTGAGGTTAAATTATTATATATGGGAGGGTTAAATGGTTAAAATTCTTACCCTAAGGGCAGAGTGTGAATTTGAGAAAATGCAGGGACTTTTTCGTAAAAGTCCCATCCCTTTATAATTTCCTTTTCTTCTTTTCGCTCAGCCGCAGCCAAAACCCGGAGCCGCCCGCTCCTTTCTCCTTCCTCTCCTTCGCGTGTGCCCTAGCTGCAGCCACTCGATCCTTCCTCCCTTTTTCTTCTCGCGAACCCAGTCGCAGCCAAGCGTCGACTCTCCTTCCTCCCTAAAATAATAATTTAACCTCAAATAATATTTAGGGTTAAATTATTTACACTCCGAACATTTATTTATTTTATTTATTATTTTTTATTTAATTTTTTTTTACCGTATTTAACACGGGTGCTGCGGATGCCCGACCAAAAGCTGTTAAAAACCTACAGCCTCGTGGTGCTGCGAATGCCTGAGGTGACTAGGCTTGGCCTTGGTGCTGCGGATGCCCGACCAAGAGCTGCTAAAACCCTACTACCTCGTCATGCTGTGGATGTCCGAGGTGAGTAGGCTTGGTACGGGTGCTGAGGATGCCTGACCATGAGCTTCTAAAACCCTACTACCTCGCGGGGCTACGGATGCCCGAGGTGAGTAGGCATGGTCCGAGTGCTGCGGATGCCCGACCAAGACCTATTAAAACCCTACTATCTCACGGTGCTGCGGATGTCCGACCAAGAGCGGTTAAAACCCTACTACCTCGCTGTGCTGCGGATGCCCGAGGTGAGTAGGCTTGGTCCAGGTGTTGTGGATGTCCAACCAAGAGCTGTTAAAACCCTACTACATCGTGGTGTTGCGGATGCCCGAGGTGAGTATGGTTGGTCCGGGTGCTGCGGATGCACGACCAAGAGCTCTTAAAACTCTACTACCTCGCAGTGCTGCGAATGCCCGAGGTGAGTAGACTTTGCCGAGGTGCTGCAGGTGGCCGACCAAGAGCTGCTAAAACCCTACTAGCTCTCGGTGCTGCGGATGCCCGAGGTGAATAGGCTTAGTCCGGGTGCTGTAGTTGCCCAACCAAGTGCTTCTAAAACCCTATTGCCTTGCGGTGATATGGATGCCGGAGGTGAGTAGGCTTGGTCGAGGTGATGCAGATGCCTGACCAAGAGTTGTTAAAACCCTACTACCTCACGGTGCTGCGGATGCCCAAGGTGAGTAGGCTTGGTCCAGGTGCTGCGGATGTCCGAAATGGAGCTGTTAAAACCCTACTACCTCGCGGTGCTGTGGATACCCGATGTCAGTAGGCTTGGTCCGGGTGCTGATTATGAAGATGCTAATGCCTGACCAGGGGTCAAGATGTCCCCACCACCTAGGACCACGACCTTAAGGAAGGTCGGATGGGACACAAAGGAAAGTAAACTCGTGTCTTGGAGACCAGATACAATGGAGTACCACTAGACACATGAGACAAAGGGACCCCTGACATAAGGGGTACACTCATTAAGCCGAGTAAAGGATACTGCTCCTTTGTTCTGACTGTCCTTTGGGGTTCCGGTCTCTCCTACGATCGAAGGGGTAGAAATTGACTCCTTGTGACTACAGCATATGAGTCGTTCACTTGAAGTGTAGGAAGGTCAGCTCAGAATCTGGAAGCAAGCAGTTTAGTCCCGAATACATGGTCACAAAATGCCATAGGATCATAAAGATACGTACAAAAGAGAAGGGACATAGGGAATCAGGCGAACATTCCAGGGAAAAATATTTACAAGAAGACCGAAACAAATTGAGGCAAATTACTTTCCATTTCAATTATATGATTACATTGTGAGTTTAAAATAGAAAAAGCATACGAGAGATGGATATCCCCTACTGGGAGAAAGCTCCTACAACTCCTTGTCTTCAGGCGGGAGCTCCTCCCAAACACGTCCGACGCTCATGAAGCTCAGGTCGGCGTCCGACTGCAAGAGTTGGGCCCTCCGCAGTTGATTGATGGCTCCATGAAAGCCCTGCTTTAGACGCTTCATGACCTGCCCGACCAGAATATCGCCAAACTCGTCAAACTCCAGGAACCTGACCTTAAACTCTGCCTCAGTCTCCTTTAGCCGGGATGCCTCGACAGCCTTGAAATTTTGCAGTTCAGCCTCGGCAACCTCCTTGGCAATCCTCAGTTGAGCTACCTCGGAAGACATTTTGTCCTGGTCTTCCATAGCCTCCTTGAGTCTCTCTGAGGTGGCAAAAACTTCCGATCGGGCCTGGCAATGTCCTCTCGGTCAAGCGATCAGCTGCCGCTATGATGTCTGTTTCTTTCTGGTCTAGCTGGTGCGCTTGGTCTTGGATGCACTCGTTCAGCTTTCCGGCCGAAGTCTCCAGGAGTCTGACATCCCCAGACAACTTCTTCTCCTTTGCCTGGAGATGGTCCCACTCCTGAGTCATCTTGAGCAGGTCGTCCGAGAGGGTCACTGCTCTCTCGGACATCAACCGCTCTCTGTGGCGGGAGCCGTATAAGACTGACTCCAGGGCCAGCAGGGTCTCCAGCTGATGTTACACTTTCACTTGGAGAGCTCTACTGACCTCTGCTTGTAGGAGCCCCGCTCGTTGGGCATAGTCGGCCTCGGCCTCCGCTTTCAGTGCTCGGCGGGCCAGGGACTCAACCTCCCGCCAGGAGTATAAGTGGTGGTCGACAGTAAGGTGTTAGATCGATACGGTTGCTAGAGGGAGGGTGAATAACAATTCTTCGTTTTCTTCTACCTACGTTGTTAGCGTGCGCAAGCGGAACGGAAACAATAAAACAAATACAAATAAACGCTAACAATATCGGTTTTACTTGGTATCCACCTCTAAGGGTGACTAATCCAAGAATCCTTCGGTGGATCACTCCCCGGATAACCTTCGGCTAGCCCTTGTCGCTTCTTGTGGGTGGAGAAACCTCGCCAGAGCACCTCGACAATATTCGAGCACCAAGAGACTACTAACAAGCCTTAACCAAGCTTATTTCGTCAGAGATCTCAGCCAAAACGAAGCCCTCTTAAATAGGACTTGCCTTCTGTTTGGCCGCCACCAGTCGACTACCCCCACTCAAATTCGACCGTTGACACCTAACATTCGAATTTTTAGCCGGCTCACCAGCCGCTACCAGTCGACTGCTCCTAGGGCAATCGACTGGTCCTTTACTAAGCCTAGGGTTATACTCCCCGAGTATATTTCACTCCGCACTCAAACCCTCCCAGCTTAGTTCCCAAGTACAACGACTCACACTAGGACCCTCACAACCTAGTCGACTCTTCACCAGCAGCCTCGACTGTTGCCTTTACGCCCTCTTCATCTTCGACCCTCGTCCCTCGGATGCGCACGCAAACCTCTAGCTTGCCTCCATGTCATCCTTCACGTACGCCTCGAAGTCCGCGTTCCTCGGCTCATCGTGCCTGCTATCCACGGTCCTTCAGATGCACACAAGCCTCCATCTTGCCTCCATGTCATCCTTCACCTGAAGACATCAACTAAGTCCATGTGTACCTGCAAACCTGCACACTCACATACACATGTTAGTCCAACAACAAACTCTAACTTAAACCCTTTGCCCAAATATCAAAACACATGGTCACTCCGGACCACAGATTGCCTCAATATAAGACAGTCTTGAGTCGCCTATTATAGCATAGAGGAGTTAGAAAACATGAAGGAAAATAATCTAAGAAATCGGGAACCCTTACCTTCAAGAGGGACTCATGGAGGTTGGTGAGAGGCCCGGCAGAGGTACGCACGACATCCCCTCCCAAGACTCCTTGGCTCCTCGGAGCGTCGCCTCTGCTCATGGAGGATGAGGAGTCTTTGGGCTGGGGGAGTAGCTGGACAATAGGAGCTCCCGGAGGTACTGTGGAGCGGTCGGAGTCATCCTCGCCAGAGCTAGAGGCCCCCTTTGAAGAATAGCCCTCGGCAAGGTCTTCCCTGAAATGCACCGGGGGAAAAGATTGCACAGCCGCCTCCAAGGACGCGTGAAGCCTCTTGTGTTAGTGGTCGAGCTGCATACGAGGTTGGGTAGGCAATACTCGCTTGCCTTTGGTAGCCTCGGAAAAGTCAGCCGGGGAAGAGCTGGTGACCTGACCTCCTGTCTCTGGGGTGGTAGTCTGCTTCAAATGCTGAGATGGGGGGATAGTGTCCTCATCATCGGAGATGGGGATGCCCTCCTCAGGGATGGAGGGGGAGCTTGATGGGGTCGATGCGGCGCAACATCTTCTATCTCAGCGCGCGATCTTCAAGGAGTTTCCTCTTTTGCCGCCTTGAGGATTTAGGCAGTTGGGGGTCAGCGGGAGACGCTGACTTCTCCTTAGCCTCTCCCTTCTAGACAATAACGAGAGGCGGGTCGGCCTCCAGAGTGACGTCGATCTCCTGGGTGACAGGCAGCTTCAGGGTCCCTTGATTGACAACCGTCTCAGGCACGGCAGGTGCCTCTGTTCGCTCTGGCGTTGCGTGCTCGCCGAACGATTCAGCATCCTCCTTCGAGGCCTCGACCGAGGCAGATGGCGAGATGAGAAGGGCTGGAGGAGGGTCCAGGGCCTCCTTGTTGGCTTCATCCCACATGATGAGTTGGTTCATCGCCCTCGAGAGCATGATTTCCTCTGCAATAAACAAGCAATGGAACATCAGTTAGAATTAACGGGCATTGATGAAAAAGATAAACTTACCGAGGTTGGGGCTGATGCTGGTGACTTTATGGCTGAGGCCCACTCGATACATGAGTTCGTCACTATGTACCAGACTCGGGCCGCTGAACTCCATGCCAGACAGAAGGCTCCTAGCCCACTGGTAGGCTGGATCCTGTTGAAAGTCCCCTAGTTCTGGGGGAGTAGGCAGGCTCTCCATCCAGCGATTGGGGCTGAAGGGACGGTGGGGTAGTCAGATGAAGAAGAACAGCTCTTTCCATCCCTTATGGGAAGAAGGGAACCCTCCTAAGAACCTATGGTTGGGGCGCGTCGTAAAGCTAAATGCCCCTTGCGAGCCAATCAGAATAAAGAAAAAAAATGAAAAAATCGAGGGATCAAAGGGATGTCGAAGAGCTTAAAGATAATGTATGCCCCGCCCATCTGAGCGAAAGAGTTGGGAGCCATTTGGTGGAGGGCAATGTCAAAGTAGGAGGATACACTCATGAAGAAGGGGGTAATAGGGAAACGATGCCCTAACTTTACCTGCCCTAGGAAGAAGGTAAAGAAGTCTAAGGGAGGTTCTATAGGTGATTGGTCCACCCTAGGGACCTCCACCGCCATCTCGGCCGGAAATCCATAAGCCTCACAGGCCGCTCGTAGGGTTTCCGGCCTCACTCTAGAAGATGTTGACTCATACCACTCCGCTCGGCATCCCTCCGAAATCCCCTTCTTACCCTGGTCTTTCTTTCTCTCCTTACCCATGGTTCCTAAGGAAGAAGATGATAATGAAGAAGAAGACTTACACGTGAGAAAGAGTCCTTAGAGGAAGAAGACGAGGACGATGTCTACTAAGCGATGATGCCAGAAGGTGGATGAACGTCTTCACCTCCCTTTTTTATAGGGAGGAAGACGCCTGCGTGTGTACAATGGGGGCAAGACACGTGGACGGCAAGGTGTCACCACTGTCTAGGTAGCCGTTTGATGTGAGCCTTCCGCGCATATCAGCAAGAAATCACGAAGAGAGAAATTAGGGCACGTGGCAAAGGTGCATTCGAGAAGGAGTTTTATTGCCATTAAATGGCCCCATGCGCTTTTAATGGGTGATGGATGGATATCATTATTGTGCCTCGAATTTCGCAGAAGCCTTTTTGGAAGACTAATTCAAAGGGATTGTCTCGGACCCAGGGACAAATGTTTTGATTCCTTGGACCCGACTAGCCACCAATGATGTAGTAAAAGATATATGGACCCACCACGGCATAGCTTCTTCGTTACATCACTAGTCTAATCAGTCAGCCACACTTCATTAGATTAGATTTGAAGGGAGGGACTTGTGATGGGGTTGAGCATCCCATGATTGACACATGGACTGAAGAAGCTATGTGTCAAGATCCACCGGGTCTGAACGACTCTCTCAGATTCCCGAGACCTCCTCGGGAAGGTAGACTCCTGAGACCACCTCAGGCATGCCTACTCTTGAGACCTCCTCGGGAGGATGGATCCCCAAGGTCACCCCGGGAAGACAGACGCTCGAGATCACCTCGGGAGGATAAGTCCCAGAGATCACCTCGGGAAGACAAATGCCCGGGACCCTCCCGGGCCAAAGGACCCCGAGATCACCTCAGGGGAGCGGAGCCCGAGGGACATCCTAGCCGATGACCCAACCTCAAGTAACCATCTCCTTTTTGCGGATCTGTGGATAATTATCATCGATAATTATTGGATAATCATGACCCATAATATGGGACCATTAAGGTCTTAATTATCATAACGGCCTGGATTTAATTACTGCAAGGGTCGTTACAAGGGTTATCCAGTAACCGACAACTAAGGGGATGTGGAGAAGAACGTGGGGTACGTGTGACCACCGCCTCAGGTATATAAGGTACTCCAACCCCCAGGTAAAGGGGTTACGCTCATCTTACTCATACTTCTCCTTAGTTCTTTTCCTTCCATATACTTGAGTGCTGACTTGAGCGTCGGAGTGGGCTCCGCCGGAAAAACTCCGGCGTGTTCCCATTAACGCTCGTGTTAATCTCGTAGGGTGAGAGCTCCTTCCCTTTCGTTATCATCCTCGTGGGTTGAACTCTGGTGACTAGTCCGCGTCCATTCCTTCCGGAACACATACTATTAGCAAAAAAATCTTAGTATTTAGAACAATGTAATTCTACCGATCTAAACAACCACAACTCAACTTAAAATCCAAAATCCTCACAGATACCATCCAAGATTAACTACTCGAAATAAATTTTGAATTGAAACTCTTGGCAGTTCACTGCTTGTTCAGAAAACCAACCAATAGTGCAATACCAAGATTTACTCTAGTAATTAATTGTGATCTACAATCCAAAATCAGCAACGATTCTTACCTGAGGGTAGAGGAATTTGGTGGTGATGAGTCGACACTAGGGCACAACTCGGGAGTAAACGCACGCTTGATGAAGGAGAGACCGAATCGTTGTTGTGAGTCAATGATTATGACGCCAATTTGATGACAACCCAAACCAAAAGAAATGAAAACCTATCTTCTTACCCGAAAGGTTGGCCGACTGTTGCTCCTAGCAGGAAAAAGACTGCCTGCGCAGACCCAAGGAGAAGACAAAGAGAACAAAGGGGCAAAGGCATCGTCGTCGACCGTCGGCTTGCTCGCAGCGAGGAGGAGGAAAAACGACGGTTGCGTGTGTGCAGAGAGGAGAAGAAGAAGGCGTCGGCATCGGGCTTCGCATGGAGATGTTGTCGAGCGAGGGTGTCGGGCGTTTTGCGATAAGGGGGAGGATGTGGGCATGTCGGCGTGAGGGAGAGGAGAAAAATGAAAAATAAAATAAAAATAAAAATAAAAATAAAAGGATAAAAGGATTTATGTTCAAGTTATGGCTTAATTGTAAAAATACTCTCGAATTTTTTAGTATTTAATAGCTAATGTTGGTCTAGTGGCTTCATGAAATGAAATCTAAGTCTTTTTGAAGCTTGAATTTATGGATCAAAATCAATGGGAATTATTTATGAAAAAGATAATATCACCTACCTTTTAAGTAAGTATTAATTAACAAATCATGTATTTAATAGTTAAAGATTCTGATAATGCTTAAAATTTTAATGTGTTTAGTTTTATTTTTCCTGTAAGTAGATTTTCTAAATTGTGAAACCAATTGTTAAGAGCTAAATTATGAAACCGCTTCAAATTTTCCTACATGTAGATAATGTTTTTTTTCCCACATGTAGATAATGCTTTTTCCTACATCAATTTTTCTATACTTTATATAAATGCAATTTGGTAATGAGACAAAGGGCAACACTTGCTACCAACACTTGTTATTTTCTATACTTCATATCATTACCCTTACTAATAACATTAGCAATTGCTACCAATACTTGCATATACCTTTTCTATTGTTTCTTTCTATATTCCCTTATTAAGTAATTATTATCTCTATTGATTCTCAAGAAAAAAGGTACAAAATTTAGAATAATGAGGGAAAATCAAGACCACATTCACACAATAAGATTCTTTTTTTCTAAATTCCCTCATTAAGTAATTATTATCTCTATTGATTTTCAAGAAAAAAGTATAAAATTCAGAATAATGAGAGAAAATCAAAACCACATTCACACAATGAGCCATAGAGATTATGTCCATTTGGTGGCACGATGGTAAAAGTTATTATTTATCAAATTTTATGAAAAAGTTTACAAATACATATTGATAGGGTTGAATAGCTTGTGACAGACACGTGGGATGAAGAAGTTTTATGGCAAAATGCAACGAGTCTTAGTGACTCCTTTTTCAGAGCCCTCGAGATACCCTCGGGAAGGGGAGCCTCTAGGGCCCCCCTCGGGAGACAAGTCCTGGGGAGTCAACCAGAAGATCCCTCCCGGGATCACCTCGGGAGGTGGGATCCCGAGACCACCTCGGGAGCTATAACGCTCGCGATCACCTAGGCCAGAAGACCCCAAGACCACCTCGAGGAAGCGTAGCCCTAGCTACCTTCGACATCAAATAACAACCCTTTCCCTCCCTCGCGGATCTATGGATGAGCGTCCCCGCTGGCACGGAATCACCATGACCCTTAAATGTCGCAACGGGTCGAAATGTAATGACGACTTAGACCATTTCAAAGTCTATCCAGTAACCGCCGAAAGAGGACGAGGAAGTGGCATAAATCGTGGGGATGTGGCAAGACAGCGAAGGCCGGTATAAAAGGTTCCCCAACCCCTCTGGTAAAGGGGGTTAAGCACTCTCTATGACTCATACTTTCTTTCCTGTCTTACACGTTTCTCTATTGAGGTACTGACTTGAGCGTCGAAGTGGGCTCCGCCGGACAACCTCCGGCGTGTTCCCCTAACGCTCGTGTTGATCTCGCAGGGCGTAGAATTCCTCCCCTCCTGTCAGCTTGCACGTGGGCAGAACCTCGGTGACTGGCCATCATCGTCGACTCCTTCCGGAACAAATTTGGCATCGTCTGTGGTAAACCAGCAAAGCACCTGAAGGAGCACTGATGGTAGGACCAGAAGGACAACCCATTGTCCTTACTAGGGAGGAACTTGATCGCTTGGTGGCCAAAGTCGTCAAAGAAGTGATCGAGCAACACCAAGTTGAACAAGTGGTCTCGCAACAAGGGGCTCCTGCGCGGGAGGAGATCCCCAGAGTCTTCGTCTCACACTCGAGGAGATCCATCACACCAGTGGGCTAACGAGACGGAGCAGCCCTAGGTCCCTAAAGGGATTCTCCTGGAGATATCGAGAAGGTCCACTTGGTAGCCTCCAGCGCGCAAAGGCATGAAGAAGGACAAGGGAGAAATAGGAACCTAAGGCCTCTCACAAAATTCCCTCTACGCCCTTCTCATTGAAGATTGTTGAAGACCCCATGTCGAAGCAATTTCGTGGGCCCGGGATCCCCGAGTATACGGAAAAACGGATCTGGAGGATCACATCTGTAAGTTCGAGAACGCTACACTCTTGCACCAATACACTGATGGTGTAAAGTGCTGGGTGTTCTTGAATACCCTGTCTGGAGCAGCCCAACGATGGTTCCAAAGGCTACCACCAGGTTCCATCAACTCCTTCGCAGAGTTTAGAACCGTCTTTCTCCACCACTTTGCCAGTAACCGTCGTTATCGGAAGATGACCCTCGATCAACCCTCAATCTGTTCACCCTCAAGCAGAAGTCAAAGGAGCCGCTTAAGGAGTACATCTAGCAGATCAACAGGGTAGCCCAAGACGTACCCAGCGCCACGTCTGAGATACTTGTCACCGCTTGCACCCAATGACTTGCGGAGGGGGACTTTTTCGATCCTTGGTAAAGAAGCCTCCCGTCAGTTTCGACGACCTGCTGGGACGTTCTGTCAAACACGTTAATGTGGAGGAGGTACAATACGCCCATCACAAGGAACCATCCGGAGTCCTTCCTCCGACCGCTCCTCGGTCTGAAAGAAGGGAGCTGCCGGCTCCAACCTGGGGAAAGGACCTTCAGCTCGGGAAGGATCAGTGGGCCGGGAGATGCAGGCTAGTAGAGACCGTGGACACCGAACAGCCAGAGCCTGGGCAGAAGTACTGCGGGTTTAACGGCAGTACCACACACTCCATTGAGGAGTGTCACGCGTTGAAAAAGAAATTTGGTGAGGAGGTAGACACCAAAACTCGGAGAAAGTGGAATAAATCAGGTTATCGTCGAAGGTCCCCACAGTGAAGCTTCTCCCCTCGGCGGCAACAGGCTGGAGAAAATGAGGCACGACATCGGTCTCGATCATGATCGCGAGAAAGGAGTCGGGGACCCGCGCCCCGAAGATTCCTCTCTTTAGAAAGGGATCCTCAAAAGGGCAAGGCCCCTATGCGTGCCCCCCCCCCCCCCCTTGGGCATATGGGAGTCATCTCCGGAGGATCTACTGGAGGGGATTCTCACCGGGCAAGGAAGTCTGATACCCGGCGATTGGAAAACTACTCCATTGGGACAAGCCGGAGTTAGGAGCCCGGCCCTACAATATCTTTTGGTTCAACCGACCTGGAAGAAGTGGAAGCTCCCCATGAAGATGCCTTAGTGATCGTGGCTTATATTGCAAACTACGAGGTTAAACACATCTTCGTGGACAAGGGGAGTTCCGTGAACATCCTATACAAGGCGGCTTTGGACCAGATGCAGATCGACGAGGATGAATTGCTCCCGGTCTCGACCCCACTATTCGATTTCACGGGGTATCGAGTGCAGTCGGTAGGGCAAATCACCCTATCACTCTTGTTGGGCAGCGATAGGCTGGAAAGGACCAGCAGGACTCCCTTCTTGATCGTGGACACTCCTTCCTCCTACAACGCCATCCTGGGTCACCCCGCGCTCAGCGTTTTCCAGGAGGTGGTCTCTGTCTACCACCAGAAGATAAAATTCCCCGTAGGTGACCGAGTGGTTGAAGTCAAAGGAGACCATCTGGTGTCCTGGCGGTGCTACAGCGGGGAAGTCAGGACAGAGTCCCGGAAGAACCCAAGGGGTCTTGAAGGCTAGCTAAAGGAGGCGGTCAGGCACAGGGAGAGGGACAAAAGGCTCGAGAAGCCGGGGCAGGCCAACCATCTCTTACCCTTCTGGCCCCGGTAAGATTTACATATTGTGTACCCACCTGTGTATTTTCTACAGCGAATTCAAATAATAGAGGAAGGGGCCTTCTTCAAGCCACCAATGTCCTACACAAGGATCAAAACCTTAATACCTCGGGGTGCTGCAGATGCCCGAGTACCTAGGCTTGGTTTGGGTTACTACGTACGGACTCCTAACCAAGGATAAAAACCCTAAGGTCTAGCGGATGCCCGAGGTACTTAGGCTTGGTCTGGGTTGCTACACCCGACCAAGTACCCAAAACCCTAATACCTCGCGGTGCTGCGGATGCCCGAGGTACTTAGGCTTGGTCTGGGTTGCTACGGACTCCCAACCAAGGATAAAAATCCTAAGACCTGACGGTGTTACGGATGCCCGAGGTACATAGCCTTGGTCTGGGTTGCTACACCCGACCAAGTACCCAATACCCTAATACCTCGTGGTGCTGCGGATGCCCGAGTTACTTAGGCTTGGTCTGGGTTGCTACAGACTCCCAACCAAGGATAAAAACCCTAATTAAGGCCTCGCGATGCTGTGAATACCCGAGGTACTTATGCTTGGTCTGGGTTGCTACACCCGACCAAGTACCCAAAACCCTAATACCTCACAGTGTTGCGGATGCCCGAGGTACTTAGGCTTGGTCTGGGTTACTACAGACTCCCAATTAAGGATAAAAACCCTAAGGCTTCGCGGTGCTGTGGATGCCCGAGGTACTTAGGCTTGGTCTGGGTTGCTACACCCGACCAAGTACCCAAAACTCTAATACCTCATGGTGCTACGGATGCCCGAGGTACTTAGGCTTGGTCTGGGATGCTACAGACTCCCAACCAAGGATAAAAACCATAAGGCCTCGTGGTGCTGCAGATGCCCGAGGTACTTAGGCTTGGTCTGGGTTGCTACACCCGACCAAGTACCCAAAACCCTAATACCTCGCGGTGCTGTGTATGCCTAAGGTACTTAGGCTTGGTTTGGGTTGCTACGGACTCCCAACCAAGGATAAAAACCCTAAGGTCTCGTGGTGCTGTGGATGTCTGAGGTACTTAAGCTTGGTCTGGGTTGCTACACCCGACCAAGTACCCAAAACCCTAATACCTCGTGGTGCTGCGGATGCCCAAGGTACATAGGCTTGGTCTGGGTTGCTACGGACTCCCAACCAAGGATAAAAACCCTAAGGCCTCGCAGTGCTACGGATGCCCGAGGTACTTAGGCTTGGTCTGGGTTGCTACACCCAACCAAGTACCCAAAATCCTAATACCTCGCGGTGCTGCGGATGCCCGAGGTACTTAGGCTTGGCCTGGGTTGCTACGGACTCCCAACCAAGGATAAAAATCGTAAGGCCTCGCGGTGCTGCGGATGCCCGAGGTACTTAGGCTTGGTCTGGGTTGCTACACCCGACCAGGTACCCAAAACCCTAATACCTCGCGTTGCTGCGGATGCCCGAGGTACTTAGGCTTGTTCTGGGTTGCTACGGACTCCCAACCAAGGATAAAAACCCTAATACCACGCTGTGCTGCGGATGCTCGAGGTACTTAGGCTTGGCCTGGGTTACTACAGACTCCCAACCAAAGATAGAAACCCTAATGTCTCTTGGTGTTGCGGATGCTCGAGGTACATAGGCTTGGTCGGGGTTGCTATCCCGACCAAGTACCCAAAATCCTAATACCTCACGGTGTTGCGGATGCCTGAGGTACTTAGGCTTGGTCGGGGTTGCTATACCCGACCAAGTACCCAAAACCCTAATGCCTCGCGGTGCGGCGGATGCCCGGGGTTCTTAGGCTTATTCTGGGTTGCTATAGACTCCCGGCCAAGGACGCAATCCTTGAGGCCTCGCGATAACTCAAATGCCCGGGACACATAGGTGCGACAGAAGCTAAGATAGCACGGCCTGCCCGACTAAAGGAGCACAAGTGAGACATCAAAGTATTAACACAATGCAGACATGCACATACGCAAGGTAACAAAAAATTTGCTTTATTTATAGGAGAAATACATAAAGGCTAACATCTAAGAGAAATATCAAGATACAATCAGAATATCTGGTGAATAGAAGCACTCCTCTACTTGGGCCTTTCTTCGCTACTGCATCATTCCCACAGGGTCACTCGGCTCGGTACCGTCTTCCAATATTCAGTGTGCGGGAGTCCGTCGACATCATAAAGCATAATCCTTGAATCTTCGGCCTTCATCTCGGTACTTCATTCGAGGGACCGTTAACAGATGAGGACGTCTGAGGTAACACATGGGTAGGACAGTCCCATCCGAAGGCCCCGACTACCTCCTCCCGCAAAGATGAATCCGATACAACGTTCAGAAGGAAGAGGAGGGGGAACGACAACGACGATTTTTCTCCGGGTCATGTAAAGACACAAAGAAGAATTGTCCTAAGAGAGGAGAGGAAGCAGCTCCTCCCCTCTTGGTGACGGCACTACACCGTCCCCTGCAAACACCATCCGATGCCCAAAACTCGGGGAAAAGAGGATTCAGAAGAGGATGATGTCTGAGGAAGACAGGGGATGTACCGCCATGGGCTGCCCAGGGGAGGCAACCATCGATATATGTCATCTCCGCCATGCCCCCTGGCAAGCCACATAATATCTTTTCTGGACCCCTAGGAGAATCCCGGAGTCCCACCTCTGCCAATATCTTCAGCGAGACCCTGGATATCATCTCCACCATGCTCCCTGGCAGGGAGTGTGAGACACGAAGGCCCACCTTCGCGGGGCCCTTCATCCAAAAGGGCTACGACACCTCTACTACCCTCTCCGGTGGTGTGGAAGGCTTCGGCCGCAAGAAGGGGGGAGGAGAAGCTACCGACATCTCGCCATAAAAAGGAAAGGAGGCAGAATGGGTAGGGGATTACGGTTCATCCTTCTCCCCTAGGAACATCAATGTCTCCCTGTGCATTTAATGCAGGCATGACACGGGAACATCAATGGACGCCAACTCTGAACCGTCGCATCAATTGACATGCCTTTGCCACACCTAGGAACTCGCAACTCGCCGCGCCTAGGAACCCGCAACTCTTTTATGAGTCCATTCAAGGCATTGCGTGTGATGCGGAGGTGACAGTTTGGGAACCACCAGCAGTCGCCAAAAGGAAAGGGTTGGCAGCAACCCAATAGGGAAATAAATGCAGGCCTGGCAATGGAGGCTTGCAGGGTTATTACAGGAGACGCGTACCCAGGACCGACCTCAGGAAAAAATTCTATCTTTTTACTTCTCCGAGCCCTCACAGCGAAGGCACGTGACACGTGGAACCAGGTCCAAAAGCATGCTTAAAATAGAAGATAAGGAAATATCATCATGTTAATCATAATTGATACAATAGGGCCCAGTTCCCTGGTAAAACATGCGATCCTACTACTCTGGGTCCTCGGGAGGGAGTCTCTTTACAATTCGGCCGTCACTCACAAATGCGGGTCATCATTGGGAGGCAGAAGTTGATCCCTCTTCAATTGGTCGATAGCCCCGTGGAAGCCTTGATGCAAGCGCTTCATTACCTAGTCGACGGTGATAGCGCAGAATTCATCTGAGGCAAGAAACTTCGTCTTGATGTCTTCTTCAGCTTCTTCAAAGCTAGAAGCTTTAGCAACCTGAAGGGCGTGAAGTTCGGCCTCAGTAGCCTCATGGGCACGCTTTATCTGGCTCAGCTCGGCAGACATTCCCTTTTCCTTGGCCAGGGCCTCCCTGAATTTGTCTGACGTGACCCGAACCTCCGATCGAGTCTGGGCCAGGTCATCTTCCAAAATAGATGTGCGATCAGTCGCCATCATAAAATTGGACTCCTTTTGGCTGAGTTACTGCGCCTGGTCATGAACGCGCGTGTTCAATCTCTCGGCCGAGACTGCCATAAGTCGGATGTCGCCCGACAACTACCTTTCTCTCACCTGAAGCTGATCCCGATCCTGCATCATTTGGAGTAGGTCCTTGGTAACGACCACCTCTTTTTCGGACGCCAGACGTTCTCGGTGTCGGGAATTTTGGAGATCAAACTCCTTGTCCTGCAAGGTGTCCAGCAAGTGCTCCACCTTCACACGGAGGGCTCTGTTGACCCCCGCTTGCATGAGACCCACCCGATGCTCGTGGTCAGCTGCGGCCTCCGCTCTCAAGGCCCGGCGGGTTAAGGCCTCGACCTGAGGCCAAGAATATAAACATCGGTCGGCTGTTAGGCAGTCCTCAGCAGCCTGTCATTACATCAAGAAGTCAGAGAGCATGCAAGAGAATATCTAATACAACAGTAACTCATACCTTCAGAAGGGTCTCCCGGAGAGTGGTTAGCGGTCCAACCGAAACTTGTGCGACTGCTCCCCTGGAGGACCCTAATGCGTTGACCCATCCCTCGGACGGTGACGAGCCTCGACGGGGAGGAAGTACCTGGACAACAAGAGCTTCGGGTGGCAGGCTGGAGGGGTCAGATTCGCCCCCCTTAGAGCTGGAAGTCCCCTCAGACAGAGCCCCCTCGGTCGGAGCCTCCTTCAACCGCATTGGGGGGAAGGATTGCATGGATGCCTCTAAGGCTGCATCCAACCTCTTTTTTAGGCGGTCCAGTCTCATCCGGTATTGAGTATGCAATACCTCCTTACTCCTCAAAGCCTCGGCCCAGTCAATGGGGGGAGCGCTAGGTGCTGGGACGTCCGCCTTTAGGACTACGCTCGATGGGATAGGAGAAGATACAAGAACCGGTGTTCCCCCCTCGGAAAGACAAACAACCTCCTTGGACACAGAGGGAAGAAGGTCGAGGACCTCAGAGCGTAGATTTTTCCATTTCGGGCCCAAGCCCCTTGGAATTCGCCTCTTCTTCTGACTGTCGGATTGGGTTGTTGAAGGGGCAGTAGGGAGGGGGGGAGGGGAGGACCCCTCATTAACTCCCTCTGGACGAACGACTATCGAGGGAGAGACACCGCCATAAGGAAGACCCGCTGACGGATCAACCCGCAAATCGGAAGGCCCTCGGCTTGCGACGGGCGAAGGTGTAACCGTGGTTTCTACATTCCCGGATTAATCAATGGTCCCCTCCAAAGACTCGGCAGGTGCAGGAGGTGCGTCAGGAACAGCCAGGGGAGGAGTCAGCGCCTCCTTGTTGGCCTCCTCTCACTTGATAAGTCGGCTCATCACCTTAGCGAACATGACTTCCTCTACAACAGCAAGTTAAGAAAACATTAGTTAAAACTAATGGGCATTGAAGAAAAGGATGAACATACCAAGGCTGGGGCTGATTTAGGTCACTTTGAGGCTAAGACCCGCTCGGTACATAAGTTTCTCACACTGCACCAGCCCCGGGCCATTGAACTCTATGCTAAAGAGAACATTCCTAGCGTGCTGGTACGCAGGACTCTGGAGGAATTCTCCCAAAGAGGGAGGAGTCAGTAGAACCTCTATCCAACGAAGGGGACTGAAGGGCAATGCGGGCAGTCGGATGAAGAAAAACTTATCCTTCCACCCTTTGTGCGAAGAAGGAAACCCTCCTAAAAACCTATGGCCCGGACACGCTAAAAAGCTAAAGACCCCTCTGGAGCCAATCGGAACAAAGAAAGAATCAAAAAGATGAGGGGTCAGGGGAGGTCAAAGAGCTTGAAGATAATATACACCCCTCCCATCTGAGCGAAGGCATTGGGAGTCATTTGGTGGAGGGGGATATCAAAGTAGGAGGCTATATTCATAAAGAAGGGGGGATGGGTAAACGGAGTCCTGACTCCACTTGCCCTACGAAGAAGGTCGACGAGCCTGCAGGAGGCTCTACTGGCGTCTGGTCTACCCTGGGGATAACCACCGCCATCTCAGCTGGGATGCTGTAGGCCTCGAGGGTCGCCTGTAGAGCCTCCGGTGTAACTCTCGAAGAGATAGACACATACCATTCCACCCGGTAGCTTTCCATGACCCTTAAGGGGAGAGACATGGAGAAGACAAACTACTTACGTGCAAAAGAGTCCTTAGAGAAGAAGAAGAAGACGAGGTGCACACAGCCACGACTCAGAAGTTGGCCGAACGTTCTCGCCTTCCCTTCTTATACCTAGGAAGTCGTCTACATGGACGCAATAGGGAAGCGGCACGTGGAAAGCAAGAAATAGTCCCATCAGTGTTGCCCAGAGCCTGATGTGAGCCAGCTATAGCAGCGCACGTCAGTAAGAAGTCAAGGAGATGGCCGTTGAGGCACGTGGCGATGAGGCACTCGCGGAAGTACCTTGTCACCATCAAAGAGCGCCATGCTCCTTTATAACAGAAGGATAGGTATCATTACGGTACCTCGAAAACCATAGAAGTCCTTCGGGAAGGGGTAAAACTAAGGAGAAATTTCCTAGGGGCTTGGCACAACCCCCTAAGGGTCCCTTGCAACTACTAAAAGGAACAGTAACGGGTGCGAGGACCCACAGGAACTCAGCTTCTTCATCATCACACTAGTCCGATCAGTCAGCCACACTTCCTTTGATTAGACTTGAAGGGAGGGACTTATGATAAGGTTGAATAGCCCATGGCAGACACGTGGGATGAAGAACCTTTGTGGAAAAATGTAACGAGTCTTAGTGACTCCTTTTTCAGAGCCCTCGAGACACCCTGGGAGACAAGTCATGGGGAGTCAACCAGAAGATCCCTCCCGGGAGGTGGGGTCTCGAGACCACCTCGAGAGCTATAACACCCGCGATCACCCGGGCCAGAACACCCCGAGACCACCTCGGGTAAGCGGAGCCCTAGCTACCTTCGACATCAAATAACATCTCTTCCCCTCTCTCGCGGATCTATAGATAAGTGTCCCTGCTGGCACAGAATCATCACGACCCTTAAATGTCGCAACGGGTCGAAATGTAATGACGGCTTAGACCATTTCAAAGGCTATCCAGTAATCGCCAAAAGAGGAGGAGGGCGTGGCATAAATCGTGGGGGCGTGGCAAGACAGTGAAGGCCAGTATAAAAGGTACCCCAACCCCTCTAGTAAAGGGGGTTAAGCACTCTCTACGACTCATACTTTCTTTCCTGTCTTACACCTTTCTCCATCGAGGTAATGACTTGAGCGTCGAAGTGGGCTCCGCCAGACAACCTCCGGCGTGCTCCCCTAACGCTCGTGTTGATCTTGTAGGGCGTAGAGTTCCTCCCCTCTTGTCAGCTTCCACGTGGGCAGAACCTCGGTGACTGGTCATCGTCGTCAACTCCTTCCGGAACACATATAATTACTAATATTATTATTTGTTTTAACAATTTTTATATGTCTTATAGTTAAGGAAAAAATAAGTCTCATATATACACCAATTACACGATCAAAATTTTGGATTGAAGGCGATAAGAAAAAAAATGGAGAACCTAGTAGTCAAACTGTTGGAGAGAATGTGATAATAAAATTATCTATTTGTTATTTGTAGAATTCGCATGAAAAAATAGACAAATCAAATTTCTTATTTTATCAAAAAGTTATCTTATTATTTGCAAAAAGAAATAGAAGAATATCCACCTGAATCTCACAATACAACTAACATTTCTAATGATGCAATTAGTATTGTATTTAGCAAGGAAGCTTGAGGTAGAGTACGCGGAATGGGCTTTAGAGTTGTACCATCGAAAGTTGGAGCTTCTGTACAACAAAATGGAACTGTTAAACGACTTGAAAGTACGATAAATAACCTTCAACAAGAAATGCCAGAAATGAGACTCCTATTTTTTCAAAATATGAGACAACAAAATAAGCAAGAACAGGTTAGTAAATAATAACATAAGATAAAATATGAAATAGTTTGTCATCATTTGTTATTTGGCATCATTTATCTTTATTACTTCAAGTACATATATTCTTATTAATAAAAGTATCTTATGGTGATCTTATTTGACTTAATTTGTTTGTAAAATTAGGTTACTAGTGTTGGCATTGGTAATGGAATTGGAAATGATATTGGCGGTAGTAGTCGTGGGAAAAAAGTGGTAATGTTAACCAACCTCTAACTATAGCTCAGATAATTATTTTGAATTGTCTTTTAAATTAAATATTTGTTATAAAAATACACAAGACAAAATTTATAACTTTGTATTGTTATGTAGTCAAATATGAAGGATGTGAGTCATGGGGATATCAACGAGAATACTAAGTGTAAGCTATTTTATTGGTGCTTTGATGGAGTTGTTACAAAAGGTCAAATTGCATCTACAGATCCAAAAGCAAAAGTGCATCATGTTCTTCTTGGTGGATCTTGTTAGAAAGTTTGGATTGATAGAGTTTTTGTGGAGAAGGTGGGCCTAATTTGACCAAATAATGAAATACTTTTTCTCGAGGATGCAATAGGAAGTACAGTTGCTTGGTTATCTAAGTTTATTATTTTGTATGATAGATATATAGTATGTTGGATTGGAGAAAACGATAGAGGGGGTGAATATCGTTTTAAAATTTTCGGAATACTAGAATAAATACGCAGCGGAAAATAACAAATCACACGCGAACACAAGTTAGTTTTACTTGGTTTGGAGTCGCGGTCGGCTCCTACTCCAAGGCCCACGGTCCTTGACTATTTACTTTGGGCAATTCTATATTCGATAAAATTTTTACAAGTTGATAGTACAGATATAGAATTAAAAATTAACTAGCAACACTTTCGTAATTTAAAGCTTTACCGACGCCCGAGGTGGATCGAATTTCGGAGCAGAGGGTTGTCATCGGCATTGGAATCTCGAAGTCGAACTTTGCCGAAGCGCAGCGCTTGAGCGAAAGTGTCTGGAACATTGAGAGTAATGAATGTTGAAGCCTTGAGGGTGAACCCCCTTTTATAGCACCCATGGGGGCGCCTGTGTCTATGGGGGTGCCTAACACGTGGCTTTCCTTGCGCGATTTCTTATCCGCAGGCTCAGTCAGCGCTTATCCATCTCCACTTGGGCGCCTGAGTTGATGGGGGTGCCCGTGACCTCACGGGCGCCTGAGCTGAGTAAGTCCAGAGGCTTCGTGGCTGTTTGCTTCGTTTTGCCTTTGCACATGGGCGCCCGTATCCATCCGGGCGCCTAACCCCAGTAAGGTGCCTCACTCCATTGAGGTGCCTAGCTGCAGAAAACCAATTCTTCGATCCTGCAACTAAGGTTAGTTCCAAAACACAACAAGCAAATGTGTTAGCCATTAGTTACAGTCGTAGCTGTCTTGGTTCTGTCTTCGGGTCTCCCAAATGGAACCCTAGGTCGAACCGACGCCTAATGTTCCCTCTACAGGGAACATGTCCTCACCTACTCCTCTCGGAAGAATTTACCTTTTTGGCAACCAGCTCCTCCGGTTGGACTTTTGCCCAGCTTTACTCACCAGATCCTTGTGCCCAGTCCGTAACCAAGACTTAGTGCCCAGCTTTACTCACCAGGTCTTCGGTGCCCACCCCTCGGCCAGGTCTTAGTGTCCAATTCCTCGAACCAGGTCTTCGGTGCCCAGCCCTCGGCCAGGTCTTAGTGCTAGTCCACGACCGGGACTTATTGCTCAACCTTATGTTAGGACTTAGTTTCCTAGCCCGCGGCCAGGACTTAGTGCCCAATTCTTAGAACCAAGACTTCATGCCTAGTGTTCCTAGGACTTTTCCTGCACACTTGAGTAACATCGTTAGAGCACCAATAATACTTAACTTTGAACCCTTTGCCAATATCAAAACAAGGTTCGATATGGTCCTTCCGGCACCAACATAGTCTACTTATTTTAAAGTTATATACTCTTTTGTAGGCAAGACATCAAGGACTAAGTGAATTTTTGCTACTACTTTGGATGATTTTACTTAAGTGTGATATTTATGATTAAATGTGATAATATAATTAGTTGTTTGAGTTTTGGTTTTATAATTGTGTATGCGGTGTTTGCGTGAGTTAAGTGTGATATTTATGATTAAATGTGATAATATAATTAGTTGTTTGAGTTTTGATTTTATAATTGTGTATGCGGTGTGTGTGTGTGTGTGTGTGTGTGTGGTGTGTGTGTGTGTGTGTGTGTGTGTGTGTGTGTGTGTGTGAGTGTGTGTGTGTGTGTAGTATTGAAATTTGTGTGTGGCAGTGCGTGCTGCGAATGCTCTTAATCACAGCATACAGTGCATGCTACGAATGCTATTGATTTCTCTTAATCGCAGCATGCGACGCGCGCTACGAATGCTATTGATTGTTGTTAACCGTAGCGCACAACCCACGCTATGATTGATACTAATGGTAGTGCGAATAGTATTAATCATAGGGCATTGCACGCTACGAATAGTACTAATCGCAGTGCGCATTGCACGCTGCCATTAGTATCAATCATAGCGTACAGCGCGTGTTGCGAATGCTCTTAACCGCAGTGCGCACTGTGCGCTGTTGATGTTTTATGACTTTTAATAGCTTGCAGTTTTACAACATGTAATGCGCGCTGCAGATAGCATAATTACGTGCTGCGGAAAGTCATATTTGTTATAGTGAGACCTTTCCTTAAGATGATATTTCCCCACCCAAATGCTTATCGTTTATTGACAATCGTCTCTCAACATACAATGACTTATATCTCAAAATAGGTGCACTCCAAATTTCGAACCTTGTCGAACTTTTGAAGCTTTGAAACTTTAAGATATGTGAGAGAGAGGTGAACTCAAGACAAGAATTCACAACTTGAGAATTGAGTATTTTAAATGGAAAGATTAAAGTTTCTTTTAAAAGGATGAAGGGTTACTCCGAAGAGGTGAATGATTTCATTAAAAAAGTGAAGAAGTGAAAAGACATAGGGTGCATCCTTTCACTTATTTCAATTATCAATGATTGATTTAATTAATCAATAATATTAATTATTTGTTGAATATTTTAATTAATCTATTATAAATATTAATTAATTAATATTACAATCATGATTAATTTTTTAATCAATCAATGAAATTAATTCTAATTTCACACCTTTCAATGGCTCCAATGGATTGACATTCACGCATACTTGAGTTAGTATTTAATAATGCAACCGAACAACATTCCGATATTTATTATCCCACTGCTTATTTAGTTTTAGTGAATTTTTTTAGTATAGTATTAGTATTAAATGAACATATTAATAATGAAACTTTAACTTCTTACGTATTAGTTATGAAAACTAAATAGGAAAAATATTTTTATTTAATTCTTGAAATGTGTTTAATTGTATTTGCTTTAGATCCTAGATTTAGATTAGAAGTTTTACGAGAAATGTTAACTTTATATTATGGCGCTTTAATTCTTATTAAAAATTCTTCTTCTCTTGATCCAGTTAATATTATATATAATATTAGAAATTATAATTTATATGATCTTTATAATCAATATTATATAAAATATCGAATACAAATTAATATTTCTGAAACACAACAACCTACTAGTATCAAATTAAAATTTACAAAGTACAACTTTTATTAAAAGAACGGACGAAACGTCCATAAGGATTCTCAAGTTCCACGCAGAAACTTGAGAATTATTTTACGACTTCTTTTGATTTTAATGAAGTAGATAGCAAATATTTTAATATTTTAAAGTGATGGCCACAAAAGTCTCAAACTTTTTTTTGTTCTCTCTATGATTGCTAAAGAAAGTTTAACTTGTCCAGTGTCAATTGATATTGTGGAGCAGACGTTTAATGTCGATGATAACATATTAGATGAACGATGATCAACTATATCTTCCGACTCATTAAAAGCTCAAGTTCCAAATGGGGCGCGAACCCTGGGACGCTGGGCTTCTAGACCGCCCACTGCGAGCGCTTCCCGATTTACCCTGGCGGCCGATGGAAAACTTCCGTGTGGCCGAGCTGGTCGCCCGAGGTTGGTTGGAAAAACCTCGTTAATCATTTTTTTCATTAAAAGCTCAAGCATGTCTAGACAATTATATCAGAGCCGAAAAAAAGAATTAAAGGAATGCTACTTTCAGAAGATGAAGTCGAAGAATTTGATATCAAAGAAATAAATATAATGGGAACGGGAAGAAATGGAAATGAGTATTGTAAATTATAAAAAGGTAAAAATATAAAAGAACTACGTGTGTTTTGATTCTCCTATATCTTAAGCGAATACGTAGACAATTTAAATAAATGCAAACTCCTTTTTTAATAAATTTTATATTTTAAATTTTAAATTTTTTAATATAATAATCTCGAACTCTCGCGAACCGGGAATTGAACCATGAACCGACGATTTCGAATTATGAATCCTAACTATTTTAGGAGGTTAAAATTAAAGATCCACCCCACACGGGAAGCATTGAAAAGTTGATTATGAACCGTGGTCGTTCTTAACTGTAGAATGTAAACTGTTTTGGCTACATGTTGTTAGGGTTTCCGAGAAAAACTTCATATTTGTAATTTACTTCAGATATCTATTTTAATAAAATTAATTTCTAATAGCGATGATGTTAAAATTATTTAAATCTCAATCGCATTATATTTGATACGGTTTTTCAAACCCCAAAGCATCTAGGTTGGCTAATTAATTGTTGCTGGTAGTGGCGGCGTCGGTGGACGCCTTGGTCAAGGAGGTGATGTTCACCTGTGCGCCGGCCAACTGCGTGCCTACCTCGGCAGTGAAGGAGTCGTACCGGAGAAAGAAATCCACAATGAGGAGCCGCCCCACGAGGACCACTAGATCCTTCCCTGGGCACTGCTTGTCCGCCACCGTCGGGCTCTCTGTTTCCGGCCCGTTCGACCAGACCACGTACTTGAGCAACTTCTTCCCGTCCTCGCCCACGAACCGATCGGCCACGAACTGGTCGGCTCGGTCGAAGACTTTGGGGTCGCGCGTGGCGAAAGGCTGGTAGCCAAAGAGCATCTCGCCGGAGCGCACTTGGTATGCCCTATCGTGGCTCTCGATGACCAAATCGCGCTTAGCGTGCCCGTATTGGTACTTCACGGGAGGGTCCAAGCGCAGTGCCTCATAGACCACCGAGCGTGCCCAGCATTCACCGTGATTTACCTCTTCCGTGTTGGTCCTGGGGCGGGCTGGAGGCCGTTGGGGTGGCGGATCCACCTTTTTTGAATCCATCCGCTCCACTGCGGCCACCGTCACCTCGCCGCCTGCCGCCGCCACTTCTGCGCGGATCTCCTTCGCCAGCCGCTTGTGCAGGCCCTCGCCGGCCTTTGCTAGACACCCCATTATCCCGGGCAGCAATACCTACAATAATTGTTGGAGTCCACGATCATTCAATTAAGGTGAAAACAACGCCTAAATGGCTAAATGAACAATTTTAAATGGCGTCGCACCTTCATCCCTCCGTAGGAGTTGAAGATGGTGGCGAAGAGGAGGTTGTGGCTTGCCTCGTCCCGCGAGATACCCAACTTATCGGCCGTGTCGAGCACGCCGCTGGAGGCGGCGGCCTCGCTGATGTACTTGTAGAGCGCCTTGTAGTCCCATCGCGCGATGAGCGGCGGCAGCGGAAATGTGTGCAGAAGCAGCTCCTCCAATATCTTGGGGAGGCCGAGCGTCATGAGAGGGCATATCTGTAGGAACAACCACCGGGTGCTCCTGGACGGCCCCGTGCTGCCGAGCGTCGTGGCCGACGGGCTCACGCCGAAGAGCGCCTCGCCCAAAAACTCGAACGCGGTGCTGTCGTTGAGCATGTTAAAGTCCGACGACTTCCCCGCCCCAGAGTCCAACTCCGCCTCTATGGAGTCGAAAAGGGCGCCAAATTCGGATAGGAAGGCCGGGAGTATGGCGTCCTTCCGTGCGGCGAGGAGGGTAAGGAGAAGCTGCTTGATCTGGGCGTGCTTCGGTTCGGAGGGGTCCAGGTAGGCGCAGACCCGGACGCCCCCGGTGAGGGCGGTGGAAGGCATGTAGGTTCCCGTTAAGAGGTCACGCTTGGCGACCTTGTCGACGTCGAAAAGGACAGGGAAGCTCTTGGCGTCGAGGAGGGCGATGACACGGGGGTTGGAGGCCATGAAGGGTCCCGGAGGCGCATTGAGGCGGACGACGGTGGAGTTGTACTGTTCGACGCGAGACTGGAAGAACTTGTCCTGGCCGTCGTAGTAGAACCCGAGACGGTCTCGTATGGCGGAGATGAACGGGAAGCCGTAGCTGCCAGGGACCTCCTTCGCTAGGAGGCCGTCGGTGAGCGAAGCTTCGGAAGCTCTTTGTGTGGCCATTGGTAATATCGATTGCTATGAATGAGCTGCGAAAGAGATGGTGGCGTGCATTTATAAGCGGCAAGGTCAGGAAGAACCTCCACCCTTTTCCTGATACGGAAAAAACGTGGAAAATACGTTACAAACTATTAGACAGTGTAATTATTAGACAGTGTAATTATTATGATATTTTGAAATTTATGACTCGTGATACCGTTCATGGCTACCGCTCGTACATCTGATGATACCTGGAGCACTCTTGCTCTCATCTATGACACGTACTCTCGTGCTCGTATTACACAACTTAAAATACAATTTCGCAATCTAATAAAGGGCTCTTAATTTATTACTGAATTTATACAGTTTATTAAATCCAAGTATAATAAATTAGCGCTCATGAATGTCTTTTGAGTTCATAGAAGCACTAGGATTTCGCTTCACTGTGCCTCGCGCTTAAGCGAGCGAAGCAAGCGTCTTTGACAACTTTGTGTTCACCTTTATTTTTATATTTATTCATGAGATGTTCATATTAGGTGAATTATGGTCGTCTACATTAATTTATACGACACATCTTTGATGAATGTATTGCATGTCCTGGTGTAGTAGAGTCATTGTTTAGGGACAAATATTTTGTTAATATTTTTCTACGTCAGTTAATAAAGAGTTGCATATTTATATTTATACAGCTAGTGTCCTCTTTTTGGGTATTATTTATGATTTTTTTTTGATATTGTCCTTGCAAAGAGGCTATATCTTATATATGAATAAAAGTTTCTGGATCATGACCGTAGCCACGAGAGTAGCAACTAAATTGTGTTTCTTCCCCAACACCCAATTTAACATAATCTTTTTCAGTCATCCTACCTAAACCTTTTAAAGGCACAACCTTAAAACTGAGGTTGTGTCATGTGGAAAGTATTAGATTTCAATGAATTAAAACAATGTCAGTTTTTAAAATTTCACCATGTCTTACACTTCACACATGCATTTCCATTAAGAATAAAATGGGTTGTGTTGCATTTTGGTTTCCTGTTCTGTTAGATTATTCGTCATGTTTCCGGATTAAAATTTTCTATTAATTAGAAGCAACCCGGATGGAAAGAACCTTTCCGAACGACTATTTTCATCATTGTACTAATCGATTCGAATGATCGCTTGAACAAACTTGTTGTTCAAGCAATCAAACTCTTCTAATCGATTATCCGTGGAATAGACGATGATTTGATCGTCGATTTTTGTATTTATCTCTGGGGTCCATGATAATTAACAACATACAATAATACAAGATGCAAGAAAGAACCAAACAAGAATTATATCTCTTGTTTACCTTGCGATCTTCTATCGTATATCCTATCCTCTTCTTGGATGTCGTGTGGGCGATGATTTTCCAAGAAACAAAGTCACCAAATCCCTTCCTTCTTTCTTTCTTGCTTGCGCAAAAAACCCTAGCCCAAGCTTTGCTGCCATCGGTCACCAAGGAGAGAGATCTCCTTCTTTGCGCCAGCCAAAGCCCTAGCCCTCCTTCTTGCACTGCAACCAATGAGGAGAAAGGAGAAAGGAGAAAAGAAGAAGAAGAAGAGAAGAAGAATAAGTTAGAGTTATCTTCTTCCTTGAACACCACCCAACCTCCACCCTTGCTCTCCTTTCTGCTGGCCACAAAGGAGAAGAAGGCTTCTACCAAGCTTGCGGCCGAACCACCCCTCCTTGTATATTACTCATGCCCAAGCGAAGAAGAGGAAGAGAGGATGATGAGAAGAAGAAAAGCTTTCCTTCTTCCTCCACAAATCCCAGCCGAAACCTTCCTTTCTTCCACCCTTGTCGCCAACACAAGCCCTAGGAGAGAGAGAAGGGAGGAGAATTAGGTTAATTCTTATGCATTCGTTTCATAACTCATGAGGTCTATATAAGCTACGTACAATAAGGACTATGAGGAGGAGTTAGTTTTGGTCTCCTAATAGATCCAAAGCCCGATTCATTAATGATAACCCGGTGCACTAAAGGGTTATCATTGAACTACCACACTAATCCCTATAATAAATATGGGCTCCACCATATTATGTATACATAATCTCCCCCTGTTTAGGATCTCGCATGTTCATTAATTAATTAAATTACTGATAATTTAATTAATTAATATCTAACTCCATGAATAGTACCACTTATCCTTATCATCATGTCAGACCAAGTCCACCTACAGGATTTACATGAACTTAATGAGCTCCTCAAGGGGATATCATCATCCTAACGCATAGGACACAGTTTTCTTCTATAATCAACGACACACCATGTAAATAATATTATTTTCCAATTTACCGGGCCTATTGATTTAACAAATAAATCTCGTCCATTGTTAAATCAAAGAAATATAAATTAAGTACATGTGTCCGTTATTATATCGGAATTAAGAGCATGTACACCATAATATCTAAGGTCTGATTCGATTATATAGTTAGTATAAATCAAATCACCTCTAAGTCGGTCCTGCTGTTAAATACCGAGTTACAGGGGGCTAAATGGAATAATTGCGAATATAGGGACCTAGTTGGAATTATCCGAACTTGGAGGGCTTTATTGCAAAAAGCCAAAACCTATATTAAAACCCTAAAACTTTGTTTTCCAGAAGCAATTTTTCTCCCGATTTCTGCCTCGACGCCGCCGCAGACCCCCCCCCCCCCCCCCCCGCCCTTGCGGTTCTGCCGACGCTGCAAGCAAGCCTCTCCCTTCTCCTTCTTCTTCTCCGGCGCACACCGAGCCCTAGCCGTCGCCTCTCCCTCGCGACAGCCACCGCCAGCCCTGATCGCAGACCCCGTTGAGTTGCTGTGTGCCCGACACCACCCCCTTGCAGTACTGTCGTGTTCGTTGCCCTCTTTTCCCTCTACTCACATCGTCGTCGGAGATTTCTGCCCTGTTGCCGACGATCTCTTGTTCCGACCGATTCAGGTAAAGCCTGCACTGATTTAGGGTAAATCGCATGTAATTTTGTTGATAGATTTACATGTTGATATGTTGATGCCAGATCATTTGTGGTAGTCTTACTGTTTGATCTGATTTTTGGATACGTTTCAAATGTTGCCATAAGGAAGTTTGGTAACAAGTTGTATAGAGGGTTGTCGATTAGTGATCTTACCTGGAATTCGATTATAGGATGGTGATAGTGAGGTATTCGGTTTTTGGAAATTAGATCAGTGTAGTATGTTTTCTTACCGTGGGTTTTAAATGATTTTGGAAGAGTGATTTGAGGTAGGGTTGCACAACTGTGTGTTTGGGTTAGTGTACACTGTTGTGGGTTATTTTGGGTTTGTAATTAGGATAGTTAATTGGGTTAAGAAAGAACCTATAGTTGTTTGGATTTATTTAAATAAATGTTCTAACTAGGATCTATCCTAATCATGTTAGTATTTTATTTAGCTAATTTATTCATTTATACAGGACCTTGATTTGGATTCGTTTAGTTGATCGTGAAAGGTTCCCGTTTGAACTTCTACAATTATAAGACGGATATTTCTCCTTTGTACTCGAGTAGTTTCGTTTACCTTAAAGCATGACTATCTTATGTCTAGTAGGTTGCTTGACCTTGTTCTTTGTTGTTTGTTATTTTAACATCGTCGTTGATACTTTTTCTTCGTTGATCTTCGAGTATTCCAAATTTGTATCCGTATAGTTCTCTATTGATTTTATGTTCTGTAAAGTGTTATTTGTACGCGAGCACTTAGAAATCTATTAAACACAATTAGGTTTATTTGACATTAGAATTACCCTACCTAGTAGTATAGGTGCATAATCGTTGATTTTCGATTTCTGGTTGGTGGTATTGATGCATCATATACTCGTTAGATTTTATTGCATCGTTGTTCCTCCAGTTGTTCGTGCATCGTATTGTTGGATCGAGAGAACCGATAGAGGGGGGGTGAATATCGGAAAGCGTTCGGATTTTAGAATTAGAGAAATTACGCAGCGGAAATTAAAAACAAACAAACGCAAACACAGGTAGTTTTACTTGGTTCGGAGTCTAGGTCGACTCCTACTCCAAGGCCCACGGTCGCTGACCATTTACTGCGGGCAATACTATAATCGCGCAAAATCAGTTACAGAAATAGAATTACAGTTAAAGTGTAGTACTGAAATTAAACTCTTCTTTTTACCGACGTCGGTGTAGATTACTTTTTCCGGAGCAGTAGGACGTCGTCGGCGCTTGTATCTCAAGTCGGGAGGTTGGCAGAGCAGAGTGCGGAAGCAGAAGAGCGTGAATGCGTTCGAGAACTTCGATTGTTGAAAGCCTTGGCGTTGGGTGCTATTTATAGCACCTCGGGGCGCCCTGGACGTCGGGGGCGCCCCCCCCCCCACGTGTCACGTGATCCGAGCTTCTTTCGGTCAACCTCTATCCCACTCGAATAGGGCTGAGGTTTGACACTGGGGGCGCCCGGGACGCTGGGGGCGCCCTGTTTGATTCCTTCAACGCGGGCTTCTCGGCTGGATAAGGGTAATCGGCTTCGCTGGCTTAGGCGCGGGGCACCCTAGGCACTGGGGGCGCCCTGGGTGTTCGGGGCGCCCTGGGCGCGGGGGGTGCCCTAGGCACTGGGGGCGCCCCGGCCAGTAAGCAGCCGAAGCACTTGTTGCTTCGTTTGTATTGTGTTGGCCTTGGGGGCACCCGGAACACTGAGGGCACCCTGCTCAGCTACTTGCCTCTCTCCTTTGGGCATTCTGAGCTGCCTACACACGTTCCTTCGGTCCTGCATCCAGGGTTAGTCCAAAACAATATGAAGCAATAGAGTATTATGTTTATACAGCCTTAACTGTCTTGGTTCTGACTTTGGGCCTCCAAAATGGAGCTCTAGGTCGAACTGACGCCTACTGTTCCCTCGATGGGGAACGCGTCCTCACCTACTCCTCTCGGGAGAATGTACCTGATGCCAACTGGCTCCTCCGGTTGGACTTTTGCCCAGCGGTCCTTTGCCAGGTCTTGGATATCAAGCTGTCCTTCGCCTGGTGCCTAACATTCCTTCGCCAGGACTTCAGTACCCTAGCATTCCTTCGCCAGTGCCTAGCAGTCCTTCGCTAGGACTTTTTATGGCATTCCTTAGCCAGTGCCTAGTAGTCCTTCGCTAGGACTTTTTACTCTGGCATTCCTTCGCCAGTGCCTAGCAGTCCTTCGCTAGGACTTTTCCTGCACACTTGAGTAGCATGTTAGATAACAAGTAAAACTTAACTTTTGAACCCTTTTGCCATTATCAAAACTCAGGTTCGACTTAGGTGCTTTCTGCACCAACAATCTCCCCCTTTTTAATTTATGGCAACCCTGGTTCAAAAAGATAAGTTAATCATGACAAGTAAAAAATTAAATTTTGTTCCCTCCCCCTGGATGAAATCTCCCCCTAGATTTTTCAAAACTTCGTGGGGTTTTTGAAAATAAATTCTAAGTTTAAGGATGGATTTTTACTTAGAATAATTTTCAACAGAAAATAATTTTGGTTGTCTATTTTGGAGAACTTGCAGAATATTTAAGTTTAAATACTTTAGAAAACTTAAGAAGGACTAAGAAAAATTTTTGACGCTTTAAGTTTAAAGTACTCAACAACGTTTTGAAAACTTTAAGTTTTAAAGTACTTAGTGAAATTTAAAAAACTTAAGTACTTTGACAAAACTGAAGTACTTAGAAAAGTTTTGAAAAACTTAAGTGCTTAGAAAAGTTTTTGAAAAACTTAAGTGCTTAGTAAAGTTTTGAAAGTCTTAAGTACTTAGAAAAACTTAGTACTTTGAAAAACTTAGTACTTTTTGAATAACTTAATACTTTGAAAAACTTAGTACTTTGAAAAACTTAGTAAAAATTTAGTGAACTTAAGTTTTGAAGTACTTAGTAGAAATTTAGTAAACTTAAGTTTTGAAGTACTTAGTAAAAATTTAGTAAACTTAAGTTTTGAAGTGTTTTGAACACTTAAGTTTTGAAGTACTTAGAAGGAATTTTGAAAATAAGTTACGTACTTTTTGAATAACGGATAGAGTTTGAAATTTTGAATTTTGAAAAAAAATTTAAACTCTCCTTTCCTATCTCTCCCCCTTTGCCATATATCAAAAATAAATAATTACAGTAGAGACAGAATAGTTAAATTGCATAAAGGAAAATAACTTGCATGATTTTGCTGTACTGAACCAATTCATGATGAGAATTAAACCAAATCAGTTTCATTTTCCTTTTTTAGGGATCTGTCTATCCCAATTAGCTACTTACTAACTGTTATAAACAGTAGTTTTCGCTAGGGTTAGTCAAGTTAAGTGTTCTGTTCAAGTTAGATTTTCTAAGCTTGACACTTAACTTAATTACTGTGTAAGTTGTATTTAGTGCCCCAATTACTGCAGATGCACTGACTTTAAGCATCTTGAATTAAGGCAAAGACCTAAGCATCTCAATCCATTCTAAGTTATCAATCAAAGTACCCTAAGGTGCTTGTGAGATGCTGGCTTCTAAGTCTATAAGTTCATGCAGTTCTAGGGTTAGGGTCTAGGCTAAGTCCATTTTCGAAAAAACCCTAATTTTGAAAGGGGTAGTTTTTATAATAAAACTAAGTCGAAAACTTTATTTTAAAACTTTTCAAAACTAAATAAAAGCATTTAACACCTATTTTAAAACTAATTTTGAAATTAGTAAAGTAGTAAGAAAATCAAAAGTAGAATTAACCTATTCTACTGAGCACAGTAAGGATCAGATACTCAAGTCAAATAAGTAGTCAAATAAAATAGGTTAACTGGTCAAACAGAGGTCCAGTAGAGTCAAACATGAGTCAAGTTTTAGTTACGTAGTACAATGCTGAAAATAGTCTAACTATGAAGAAGGGTCAGGGTGGTCAGATGAGCTAGGCTGCCATGCTCTCAGTAGTGATAGTATCTCACTGTATCGTGCATCGTCCACCTCTCGATCAGCTCTACGAGCGTCCATCTGCTCGAGGTGGTAGGCCTCAACCTCCTCTCGAAGGCTGTGGATCTTCGTCTGCATCTGATTGAAGCGCTGGTCGATGGTCGGTGGAGGCGGCTCGTCTATGTGTGCACGAGCCTCGGCTGCTAAATCGGCGGCGTCGACTTCTACCTCTTCGTCTGAGTCGATCTGGGGAGCTGCTCTCTGACGTCTCCAGGACAAGACCCCGGTACCCGATACCTCTATACCAGCTAGGGAGAAGTTTCTATAGCCTATCTCATTGTAATCGGTCAAAGCGGCCATCTCTCCCTCGGTGATGTTCCAACCGTGGTGATGTAAGATGGACGTTATGGTGTGGCAGTAGGGTGTGCGTACCCGCCCTTGCCTGGTAACACTGGACGCATGTAGAATAGCATGAAACATGTGAAGTCCTATGTCGATGTCCAGCTGATGAATCAAGGCATATAGGAGGAAGGTGTGAAATGGTCGCATAGTAGCGACGTCCCTAGTGGATAAGGGTAGAATACATCGGACTATGACTCTATATAGAGCGTAGTCCTGGACCTGTAGGTCGATAGACTGAAATCGTCTGGCCAGTGGTTGCCTAAAGAAGTAGGAGTGTAACGTATCTAGGGAAATGTGAGAGTAGGGAGCATCAAAGGGAGGCTCCCTAGGAGGGTAACAACAGAAGGTAGACTGCGAGAATCGTAGTCCTAGAAATCGATTGAGTAGTGTAGGTGTGATTGTTAAGGGAATTCCTTGGACAGTAGTGACAAACATGAGACCATCCTGTCTAATTATGTTGTTGTAAAACTCTGCACATAAGGATGTGTTGATTGGATGAGTGAAGAATACGAGATTGTCAAGTTGGTAAAAATTTATGACATTCATTGCTAAGGGACAGGATTAGGTGAAAAATTGTCTATTTAAGTAGCTCGTTTTGATAGGTTTATAGGTCGTTCGAGCAAACTTATTACACAATTCTAAATTCGGAAACCTAGGATCAGGACTAGGTTCGGTACCGGGTTCTGCCTGGTTTGGTCGGCGTCTTCTAAGAGAAGTAATATGCATTTAAAGAAAGTATGAAGAATTTGCATTAAAGAAAATTAAAAATTAACTTAATTGCAAAAATAATTATACCGGCAGCTCGGGGAGGCATTGTCGAGGATGAGAGCTCGAGAGGGTTGCAAGGTCTCTTGGAATGTAGGGAGAAGGAGAGAAGTAGTAGTTTGAGTGTGAAGAGAAGAATGGGGGTATGGAGCCCTTTTATAGGGCATTTCGGGCGCCCTGAAGCGTGAGGGCGCCCTGGCAGGACTGCGGTTGCCTTTTGGCAGCTTTCTGTCTTTGAATGCTTATACCGGGGTGCCCGGGAGCTCCCGGGCTCCCTGGTCAGCGTGGAGTGGCAGCGTATCTGCCACTTGGTGATCCTCGGGGCGCCCGCAAAGGTCTGGGCCCCCTAAAAGCCTGTTTTTGAACCTTTTGTCTTGAAAGTTTGAAATGTGTGGGGTGGGGGTCGCCCGAAGGGTCATGGGTGCCCTAGAAGAGTCTACTTATACTTTGATAGACTTGTTTGACCAGGTTTGACCAGATTTGACTGTTTTTAACCATGGTTTGCCTAGAGTTAAGTCAGTGCTGTTCTAAACTGAATGAAAACAAAAATGCAGTTATTAAATGAATTTTTATTAAGTTTGCTGTCTCACCCAATCTAGGGTTATCAATCACGTTAGCCTTACATGTTTTGTGAGACAGGTTTTGATAAGTAAAATTATTTTAAAAAATTATTATTTATTTTGAAAGACTTAATTAATTTTTGAAACCAGTTGAATTTATTTTGAAAAGAATGTTTAAATCTACAAGTAACTGAAAATTTGTGTTAGATTTGAATTTTACAAAACTAATCTGAATTTGAATTTCAGAGATTGGCTTCCAGGTCTTGGCGAGGCACTAGGCCTTTTTTGGCCGTAGCCTTATTGGATCATCAACCCTTTCCTTGACAAAGTCTTTCAATGAAATTTTATTTTCAAAATTAATCTTTGAAAAATTCTGGTCTAACTAGTTTAGGTTTTGGATCGGTAGCTTCGGCTAGTTTCACCAGTCTAAAGAGACCAAGTATACTTGACCTTATTAGAATTGATTTCCCTAACGTACTATCATCTCACCTCCACCCAATACTATGTTGTTCAAATTTTAGTTAAGTTTGTTCAGTCCTTAAACTAACCATTCCTTAGTCTAAGCATGGTAAATTGTAGAAATTTAAATAAACAATCAATCAAGCAAATTGCAATCAAGAGTTGAATTTATCTAACAATAAAAATAGTTTTTAATTTGGCTCCCCCTGGACTAAAGCCACGGTAATGGTTAGGCAAGATGTGAATCTTGTCCTTGGGGATCCAATACTGATTTGATCCAGTTGGTTTGTTCAGGCACAGTTTAGGTACCCATGCCTGAACTTTATTTCTGGACTGATTCAGTACAGCAAAGTAAGATCTTTGTCTAGATTTGGTTCTATAGCCTAGTCCGGATCGATTTAGAACCAATTTCTATTTTCCAAGAATCATGTCAAGACCTTTGGAACCAGAAGTGAATCGTTCTAAAGCTGACCTAAGATCCTTAACCTGAGTTTTCAGGGAGGAATTCTCTTTCTCAAGTTTTTCAACTTGAGTAGGAGTTCCTTCTTGAACCTTCTCGGTTAAGGGTTTAGAGTCAGCTCCCTCTTTCAGGAGTTTTATTTCCTATCGGAGGGATTCGACTCGGAGTTTAGCTTTCGCCAAATCTCGAGAAAGATACGAAATTAGTTCATTCAATTGACATCTAGTAAATCCACTTACCTTGATTTCGCCATCTTCTGAAAAGGTCAGTCTGCCGTCGTCCTGTTCTGATTCTGACTCGGACTCGACTTCTTCTGAGGCAGTTAGTGCGAGTAGGTTCGATTGTTGGACCTCTTCTTCTTCTTCGGATGAGGACTCATCCCACGTTGCTTGAAGTACTTTCTTCTTCCTTGTCTTTTTTGCTTCCTTCAAGTTAGGGCATTCGGTCTTGTAGTGGCCCTTCTTCTTGCACTCGTAGCAGGTCACGTTGGGCTTGCTCTTTTCGTTTGCGGGTTCAGCTGGTTCATCCCTTCTTCGGCTGACTTTCCGTTTGTTGGTTTGGTTCTTCAATTCTTTGTAGTAGTTTCTTGCCAGTCGAACCAGCTTTGGTTGATCTCCTTCTTCATCTTCTGTGTCTGAGTCTGAGTTAGACTCGGGTTCAGGTTGAGGCTTTTTCTTTGTTGTCCTTCCAGTTTTTCTTGCAACAAAGGCAATACCTTTCTCGGCCAGATTGCAGTTAGTCTGTTTGTGTAATTCTAATTCAGAGAACAATTCATCTAATTTAATTTTAGAGAGGTCCCTTGAAACTTTGTATGCATCTACCATAGATTCCCACAGGGTGTTTCTTGGGAAAGCATTTAAAGCGTACCTTATTAGGTCACGGTTTTCGACCTTGTGACCAATAGTGTGTAGACCGTTCATTAGTTCTTGAATTTGGGCGTGAAGCTGCGCTGCCGTTTCGTTGTCGATCCTTTTGATCGTGTACAACTTGTTCAGGAGGAGATCTCTCTTGCTGATCCGAGTGTCTCGATCAGTTTTCCCCACAGCTCCTTGGCACTGTTGAAAGGGCCCACCCGGTTCAGCTCCTCTTTTGTTAAGCCGCATTGTAGGGTCTGGGTCGCCTTTGCATCCGCTTCAATTTTCCATTTCAGAGCGGTGTCCCACTCTGTGTAGCTTTGAGGTACTCTTTCAGCATTTTTGGGGATCTCCAGTCCGGACTGGATGATGATCCACATGTCTACCTGAGTTTTTAGGCGGACCTCCATTCGACTTTTCCAGTAGGAAAAGTCTTCTCCACTGAAAAGAGGAGGTCTGGCTGTGCTGAATCCTTCTTGCATGGCCATTAGGTATTTTATCTGAAAAAGAGATAAGAGAAAGAAAAACTTTGTCCCAAGACTTGGTCTTGGATTAGTAGTGCAGGATAAAGAAAATTAAATATCGAGGGGTGTTGCACCAACCTCGATCAACGAGAAGAAATTCGAACGAAAAAAAATATTAGAAGAAATTCGAACGAAAAAAAAATATTAGAAGAAATTCGAACGAATATTAAATGGAAAATTTAAAGAAATCCGAAAAAATTTCAAACTGGTGGTTGCACCAAATTTGAACTTCCCCGCTCTGATACCACTTGTTGGATCGAGAGAACCGAAAGAGGGGGGGTGAATATCGGAAAGCGTTCGGATTTTAGAATTAGAGAAATTACGCAGCGAAAATTAAAAACAAACAAATGCAAACACAGGTAGTTTTACTTGGTTCGGAGCCTAGGTCGACTCCTACTCCAAGGCCCACGGTCGCTGACCGTTTACTGCGGGCAATACTATAATCGCGCAAAATCAGTTACAGAAATAGAATTACAGTTAAAGTGCAGTACTGAAATTAAACTCTTCTTTTTACCGACGTCCGGTGTAGATTACTTTTTCCGGAGCAGTAGGACGTCGTCGGCGCTTGTATCTCAAGTCGGGAGGTTGCCGGAGCAGAGTGCGGAAGCAGAAGAGCGTGAATGCGTTCGAGAACTTCGATTGTTGAAAGCCTTGGCGTTGGGTGCTATTTATAGCACCTCGGGGCGCCCTGGACGTCGGGGGCGCTCCCCCACATGTCACGTGATCCGAGCTTCGCTCGGTCAACCTCTATCCCACTCGAATAGGGCTGAGGTTTGACACTGGGGGTGCCCGGGACGCTGGGGGCGCCCTGTTTGATTCCTTCAGCGCGGGCTTCTCGGCTGGATAAGGGTAATCGACTTCGCTGGCTTAGGCGCGGGGCGCCCTGGGCACTGGGGGCGCCCCGGCCAGTAAGCAGCCGAAGCACTTGTTGCTTCACTTGTATTGTGTTGGCCTTGGGGGCGCCCGGAACACTGAGGGCGCCCTGCTCAGCTACTTGCCTCTCTCCTTTGGGCATTCTGAGCTGCAGACACACGTTCCTTCGGTCCTGCATCCAGGGTTAGTCCAAAACAATATGAGGAAATAGAGTATTATGTTTATACAGCCTTAGCTGTCTTGGTTCTGACTTTGGGCCTCCAAAATGGAGCCCTAGGTCGAACCGACGCCTACTGTTCCCTCGACGGGGAACGCATCCTCACCTACTCCTCTCGGGAGAATGTACCTGATGCCAACCGGCTCCTCCGGTTGGACTTTTGCCCAGCGGTCCTTTGCCAAGTCTTGGATACCAAGCTGTCCTTCGCCCGGTGCCTAGCATTCCTTCGCCAGGACTTCAGTACCCTGGCATTCCTTCGCCAGTGCCTAGCAGTCCTTCGCTAGGACTTTTTACTCTGGCATTCCTTAGCCAGTGCCTAGCAGTCCTTCGCTAGGACTTTTTGCTCTGGCATTCCTTCGCCAGTGCCTAGCAGTCCTTCGCTAGGACTTTTCCTGCACACTTGAGTAGCATGTTAGATAACAAGTAAGACATAACTTTTGAACCCTTTTGTCATTATCAAAACTCAGGTTCGACTTGGGTGCTTTCCGCACCAACACGTATATCATGCACCATACTTGCACGTTGCATACTAACGACTGTTGGGCTTACATTTGGTTAAGCTGTCGTTAGTTATATTGTTGCTCGATTCACTCAACCACTTGTTGTCGTGGTAGTTGTTAGAGTGCGAGCATCTGTCCTGTTATACCAAACAGTGACACCCTCACCGTTGTTTTCGAGGGATATTAGAGTCGTTGGTGGCTCACCCTCACCGTTATTTTTTGAGGGATATTGTAGCTATGATAGCTCCCCCGATGTACCGTGGGTCTGGAGTGTGGACTTCCCAACATCCTGTCCACTCACCCACACCTTCTGTGGTATTTGTTGTTGGAGTGGTACAGTTGTCACAGCCCTACCCACTCGGTCACACAGATGGGATGTGTTGACAGCTTGACTGTCGTCAGGGGTGACACATGTCATTGCATCATATGCATACGTATTTCTTTTATACATTTGCTTGTGTTTGATGCACTTATATGAGCTATGGTTGCTGCACTTGATTGACATGTATGCATTTGTTGGATTTATCGTTATTGCGTTGTTTTTACCTACTTAGTTGATATTCTGTTTTATATCAGTTGTTATTCGATTTTATGTCTGGTTGTTTTATATATGTTATGCATGTTTAGGAAATCTTATATTCCTTATGGACTGTACTTTGTTGGCTCTCTACTTATTGTACCTTTATTATGCCATGCTTATTGTCTACTCATATACCCGTAGAGTCCACCCGGACTTACCATCGCTACCCCTATTTTTGTTTCAGGTAGCAAGTAGATATTTTGCTTGGAGCCAGGAGATGACCCAGTTGCTAGTCCCTCAGTCCTTCAGTTCCACCTTGCCGGTTTGGGTTGGTTTGATTTAGTGCCTGATTTATTTCCGCAGTTATTTTATTTGTTAAGTATCGATTTGGTTTTGTCATTACTACCGGTATGTAGACTTTCTTTATGTTAATGATGGCTGAGCCATCCATTTATTTTGTTTCCATATAAACTGCGTGGATGTGTGTTTTATTTATTATTGTGATGCCAGTCGCTTGTGGCTGAGCTATATTTGTGGTGTGTTATGTATTTATGTCCCAACTTGTCCGTCGTACAGGGGAGATGCTGCCCGATTTTCGTGGAAGCATGAGCCTCTGGGGGCGTGACACCTGCTCAATACACACAAAGTGTACTAGTGTAATTCTATAGTCAAGATAGACTAATACCAAATCATACTACAACTATTCCGATGGTTTGTCCAAATTTATCTCGGTTATGAGCCATTACTTATACTTCACAAGGGACTGATAACATGATCTTTTGTGTGGCACCACACACCATGTTATCTACAATGTAAAGTAAAGGATAATAGCATATATATTAAATATAAAATGCAAACAATGACCATGTGATTCTTATTCCAAAATGTAGATGTTCATATAAAAGCTAAGCTTTTAGTATACATTATAACAATCTCCCACTTATACTAAAAGAATATGCTGCCATCAAACTTCCATACATCTGATTCTCATCCCCTCCACATGCCTATCATAAACTCTTGCTGGAAGGCCCTTAGTGAAAGGATCTGTCAGGTTATCCTCTGATGTAATCTTGGCGACAACAACTTCTCCTCGCTTTACGATGTCTCGTATCAGGTGGCACTTGCGCTCTATATGTTTACTTGTCTTATGGGCTCGTGGTTCCTTCAAGTTTACTACTGCACCACTGTTATCACAATAAAATGTGATAGCTTTGGGCAAACCAGGAATCGCATCTAGTCCATTAAGAAGTTTCTGAGCATACAGCTTCCTTGGCTGTCTCAGAGGCCGCCACATACTCAGCTTCCATGGTGGAGTCTGCAACACATTTCTGCTTGATACTCCTCCATACTATGGCTCCACCTCTCAAAGTAAACACATACCCCGAGGTAGACTTACTGTTATCCCTATCTGATTGGAAGTCAGAATCCGTGTAACCCTCAGGGAGTAATTGATCTGCCTGGTAAACTAGCATATAATTCCTAGTCCTTTTCGCGTACTTTAATATATGCTTTACCGCAGTCCAATGTCCCTGACATGGATTACTCTGATATCTGCTAACCATGCCCACGACAAAGCAGATATCCAGTCTCGTACACAACATAGCATACATGAGGCTTCCTACAGCCGAAGCATAAGGAACCGCCTTCATCTCCTCTATCTCCTTTGATGTTTTAGGACACATCTCCTTAGATAAAGGTACTCCATACCGATAAGGTAGAAAACCTTTCTTGGAGTTTTGCATGCTAAAACGAGCTAGGATAGTGTCAATGTATAAACCTTGAGATAAGCACAACATCCTTTTCTTGCGATCCCTTATAACTTTGATCCCAAGGATGTGTCCAGCTTCTCTCAAGTCCTTCATATCAAACTGTTTGGACAACCATACCCTTACGTTGACAACACTTTGACATTGTTTCCAATGAGCAAAATGTCATCTACGTATAGTACAATAAATACCACTATATTTCCGTCACACCTCTTGTATACACAAGACTCATCTGGACTTTGAATAAAGCCATAAGACTGGATTACCTCATCAAACCGGATGTTCCAAGATCTTGAAACTTGCTTTAATCCATAAATGGACCGATTAAGCTTACACACATGATGCTCTTTGCCCTTTGCAATGAATTCCTCTGGTTGCTTCATATAGATGTTTTCCTCAAGACTTTCGTTAAGAAAAGTTGTCTTGACATCCATCTATCAAACCTCATAATCCATATGAGCGGTAATAGACAAGAGAATCTGGATTGACTTAAACATGGCTACTGGCGAAAAGGTCTCCTCATAATCGATACCCTCTTTCTGAGTATACCCCTTCGCAACAAGCCTTGCTTTGAAGGTTTCCACCTTCCGATCTAATCCTCTCTTTCTTTTGTAGATCCACTTGCATCCAATGACTTTTACATCATCAGGTGGTTCTACTAGCTCCCAGACTTGATTAGAATCCATAGATTCTATCTCAGAATTCATCGCCCTTTGCCAAGATACTGCATCCTTATCTTGGAGTGCCTCGTCATAGGTCCAAGGATCAGGTTCATGTTCACCAGGGATCAAGTCCGACGACTCTCCCAAGAACATGAATCTGTCAGGTTGTATAACAATCCTGCCACTACAACGAGGTACTTCTTGTGTATCCTCTGTGCACGCGGTGCAGTCACTTGTGGTATGTCCTCTGTACCGTTGGTACTGAAGTTGGAACTTCCCCTCTCACCTCTTCTAGAACAATCTTACTCATGGGCTCGTGGCTCATTACATAATCCTCTAAAAATCGGGCATTCGTGCTAATGATGACCTTCTGATCTTTAGGACTATAAAACAAACCACCTTTCATTCCTCTAGGATAGTCTACAAACAAGCATACTTCTGTATGAGATTCCAACTTATCAGCATCTCCTTTCAGCACATGTGCTGGACTACTCCAAATCCGAATATGTCTCAGACTAGGCTTACGCCTAGTCCACAATTCTGTGGGAGTAGAGGGTACTGATTTAAATGGTACCAAGTTCTGAATGTACACTGCTGTTTCTAGAGCATACCCCCAGAACGAATCCGGTAACTCAGAATAACTCATCATCAATCTAACCATCTCCATAAGAGTCTTATTTCTTCGCTCAGCCACACCATTCTGCTGGGGTGTACCAGGTGCAGACAATTGGGATTGAATCCCAGCCTCTGATAAGTAACTCCTAAACTCTCCTAAAATGTACTCATCACCACGATCATATCGTAGTGTCTTGATAATTTTACCTTGATTTTTCTCCACATCAGCTTTGAATTCTTTGAACCTGTCAAGGCATTCAGACTTGCGGCGCATCAAGTAAATGTATCCATACCTTGAATAATCGTCTATAAATGAGGCGAAATATTCAAAGTCACATCTAGCCTGGATAGACATAGGATCACACAAATCAGAATGAACCAACACTAACACATCTTTGGCTCTATACCCCTTGGCCTTAAAAGGCCTCTTGGTCATTTTATCTTCCAAGTAAGATTCGCAGGTTAGGAAATCTTCCACCACCAATGAACCAAAGGTCCATCAGCTATCAACCTTTGAATTCTACTCAGGTTAATATAACCTAACCTTAGATGCCAAAGATACGTTTGTTTATTTTCAAGATTCCTTTCTCTTATTATGATTAGATGAAGAGCTATTAATTTATATTTGCATCGTGGGAGTTATTGGTTCAAGAGTATATAAATTGCCAACCAATGTACCAGAACAGATAATCTCCCTATTCCTTTTTATAACAACTCTGTCATTAAAAGAAATAGAATATCCATCCAAAAACAACTTAGAAATTGAAATTAAATTCTTTCTAAAAGTAGGTACATAAAGACAATTTCTCAAAACCAAAGTTTTATTCCTATCAAAAGATAAATAAACGTCTCCCACTGCAATAGCCGCCACCTCCGTAGCATTGACCATATAGACAGTAATCTCACCCTCTGCTAGTCATCTGGTTTCCTGGAACCCCTGCAAAGAATTGCAGACATGATCAGTGGCTCCCGTATCTACACACCAGGTACCGGTAGATAACACCGCTAAACATATTTCAACAACTAATGAATAAGATATACCTTTATTGTTCTCCTTTCGGCGGGGACAGTCCACCTTCCAATGTCCAGTATGCTTGCATGTGAAGCACTTGCCTCTCGCCTTCTTCACTCCAGCCTGAGGTTCTTGAGATCCAGCCGCCTTCTTTGCTAATCCTTGTTTCTTCTTCTTCTTGCCTTTCGGCTTAGAAGCAGAAACCTTTTCAGCAACAAAAGCCTTAGAATTCTGACGAAATAGCCCCTCTGCCGCCTAGAGTTCTGTCAGAAGTTCCACCAACGAATATGTCCTTTTGTCCATATTATAGTTCAGGCGGAACTGCTCAAAACTCCTAGGTAGTGACTGGAGAATGATATCGACCTGGGTTTCCCCATCGATCTTTGCTCCAAAGACTTCCATCTCATTCAAATGAGCCATCATTTTGAGAACATGATCCCTTACGGGTGTTCCCTCAATCATGGTAGTCGTCATCAAGTTCCTCATAGCCTTGCCTAGCAGCCTAATTCTAGTGTCCGAAGAGTTCCTTGAGATTAAGCATCATGTCATAGGCAGTAGCGAAAGCCTGATGCTGATGTTGCAGTACATTTGACATTGAAGCTAAAATGTAACATCGCGTCATCTCATCTGCCTTAACCCACTTCCTATAACTCTCCTTCTCCTCTTCACTAGAATTCTCACTAAGCTTAGCGGGACAGATCTCAAAGAGTACAAATTTGTACTCCTCGGCAGTCAAGACAATATCAAGTTTCTCTTCCAATCGATATAATTGGGACCAGTATGTTTATTTTCTTTTAAAATAACAGCAAGTGGGTTGAAAGTCATTTTGAAAAATCCTGAGAATCACAATGGTCAAAACATAAGTTTTTAAAATAATATTGATTCCTCAAACAATAAAATTTTAAAAACACCAACACCTCAAAACACCGTGAACTTTGTATGCCACAATAGTGTGGACATATACAAAATCAACATTTGTAAGAGGAGGTTTTACCCATTAATTTTATTATTTTGTCAACCTTACTTTTTAACAAATAAAATTAATAGTTGGGTTCTCTTCGACCCTACAAATAATAGCAGTGACTCCATGGGAAGGATACTATTATTTGCATATAAGTGTACACCATTACATGATCTAGGATTATATCCCTTCCGATGGGGAAGATCACACACTCCTAAATAATTTTCTATAATCATGTTTGATCTAGTGATCCACGAAATAAACTCATCCGATATAGAGGAAGGCACTCAGAGCCAACGCACAAGTTTGTTCGCATCACATATCAAATTTGTAATGGAGGTCATGGGACTCAAAGATTCTCTCTCCCACTTAGTAATTTAAAATTGAGAAATTTTCACATGCAAGCATAACAAGCATATAAAACAATAAGCAATAAATATGAAAAAACTAAAATTTCCAACTATTATGGCTTTTGTTGTCCAATATGCCTCCCGTCGTGTCGCCACCTCGTCTCCACCTTCCTTCACCATGCGCAAGCCATCTTGAAGAGGATCCGAGCCGAGATAAAAAATTATTTTAATTTATATCCTTCGATCCTATACTTCACAAAGGAATGCACATGAAATCTAGATTGAAATAAATTAAAATAACCGGCTAAACAATGTCGTATTTAATTACAAAAATTAAATATTAATTAAGCTCGTCAACCCCAAGGATTCAAATAATTATTACAATCATACACACACAATCACATACAATTACATTAGCTATAATAGTTGGATCTTATATCTGTAACCAAAGAGTTAGTCTACGTACATCCTACTATTATCGGACATAAAATTATATATGAAAAATGCATGAAAGTAACCGAATCCAAAACACACAAAACCGGAAACCTTGGCTCTGATACCAATTGTTGGGGTTCAGTTTCTCGTTCGGTTAGATTGCTCTCCATGTCCCCGGATTAAAATTTTCTATTAATTAGAAACAACCCAGATGGAGAGAACCTTTCCGAACGACCGTTTTCATCATCGTACTAATCGATTCGAGTGATCGCTTGAACAAACTTGTTGCTCAAGCAGTCAAACTCTTCTAATCGATTAGCCGCGGAATAGACGATGATTTGATCGTCGATTTTTGTGTTTATCTTCGGGGTCCATGATAATTAACAGCATACAATAATACAAGATACTAGAAAGAACCAAACAAGAATTATACCTCTTGTTTACCTCGCGATCTTCTATCGTATATCCTATCCTCTTCTTGGACGTCGTGTGGGCAATGATCTTCCAAGAAACGAAGTCACCAAAGCCCTTCCTTCTTTCTTCCTTGCGTGCGCAAAAACCCTAGCCCAAGCTTTGCTGCCGCCGGCCACCAAGGAGAGAGATCTCCTTCTTTGCATCAGTCAAAGCCCTAGCCCTCCTTCTTGCGCCGCAACCAATGAGGAGAAAGGAGAAGAGAAGAAGAAGAAGAGAAGAAGAATAAGGAAGAGTTATCTTCTTCCTTGAACACCACCCAACCTCCACCCTTGCTCTCCTTTCCGCTAGCCATAAAGGAGAAGAAGACTTCTTCCAAGCTTGCGGCCGAACCACCCCTCCTTGTATATTACTCACGCCCAAGGGAAGAAGAGGAAGAGAGGATGATGAGAAGAAGAAAAGCATTCCTTCTTCCTCCACAAATCCTAGTCGAAACCTTCCTTTCTTCCACCCTTGTCGCCGGTACAAGCCCTAAGAGAGAGAGAGAGAGAGAGAGAATGGAGGAGAATTAGGTTAATTCTTATGCCTGTTGGATCGATAGAATACGATAGAGGGGGGTGAATATCGTAAAACCGTTTCGGATTATAAGATAGAGAATACACACCGGAAATTAAAACAACAAACGCGAACACAAGGTTTTTTACTTGGTTCGAAGTCGCGGTCGGCTCCTACTCCAAGGCCCACGGTCCTTGACCGTTTACTGCGGGCAATTCTATAATGCGCAAAGTTTTACAGAAAGTTGTACAGTAGTATTGCAGTAAAAACAAAAATCTAACTCTTCGTTACCGACGCCCGGTGTGGATCGTTCTTTGGTGCGTAGGGTCGTCGTCGGCGCTAGGACCTTGAGATCAGAAGTTTCCGGAGCAGCGCGCTTGAGCGAAGAGTATTGAGGCGCTCAAAAATTGTGTTAGGAAGCCTTGGGGGTCGAGCCCCTTTTATAGTGCACCTGGGGGCGGCCGGGACACTGGGGCGCCCTCCACGTGTCTCTCGATCCGCAAACCTTCATCCGGAACTCGGTCAGCCCTTATCCCTCCAGGATCGGGCTCGAGGTTTGACGGGGGCGCCCGGGACACAGAGGGCGCCCTATTTGACTTGGTCTTGCTGGCTTCTCGGCTAACTTCAATCCAATTGCTTCGTTGGCTTGGACCCAGGGCGCCCGAGGCATCCGGGGTGCCCGGGACCATGGGGGCGCCCGGGAGCTTGGGGCGCCTGGCCTAGTGAGCTTCCGAAGCGTTTTCTTGCTCAAATCATATTTGGCTTTGACCTTGGGGGCCCGGGACCTCCAGGGCGCCCGACCCAGCTGCTGCCCCTCTCCTTTGGGGCGTTCTGAGCTACAGAAACTCGTTCCTTCGGTCCTACATCCAGGGTTAGTACCAAACAAAACAAAGCAAGAATGTTAGTGAATTTTACAGCCGTAGCTGTCTTGGTTCTGACTTTGGGTCTCCAAAATGGAACCCTAGGTTGAACCAACGCCTACTGTTCCCTCAACGGGGAACGCGTCCTCACCTACTCCTCTCAGGAGAATTTACTGGTTGGACTTTTGCCTGGTAGTCCTTCGCCAGGTGCCTGGCAGCCGTTCGCCAAGTCTTGGGTACCAAGCAGTTCTTCGCCTGGTGCCTGGCAGCCCTTCGCCAGGTCTTGGGTACAAAGCAGTCCTTCGCCCGGTGCCTAGCAATCCTTCGCCAGGTCTTCGGTACCAAGTAGTCCTTCGCCTGGTGCCTAGCAGTCCTTCGCTAGGTCTTCGTTACCAAGCAGTCATTCGCCTGGTGCCTAGCAGTCCTTCGGTAGGTCTCAGACTCCTAGCATCCCTTTGCTAGGTGCCCAGCCGTCCTTCGCCAGGTCTTAGGGTTTCGATGCCTAGCAGTCCTTCGCTAGGTGCCTAGCAGTCCTTCGCTAGGACTTCAATCTACACACTCAAGTAACATATTAGATCACAAATAATACTTAACTTTTGAACCCTTTGTCATTATCAAAACCAAGGTTCGACTTGGGTGTTGTCTGCACCAACAATGCCTTGGTCTCATGACTCATGAGGTCTATATAAGCTACAATAGGGACCATGAGGAGTTGGTTTTGGTCTCCTAATGGATCTAAAGCCCGATCCATTAATGATAACCCGGTCCACTAAAGGGTTATCATTAAACTACTGCATCAACCCTCATAATAAATATGAGCTCCACCATATTATGTGTACATAATCTCTCCGTGTTTAAGATCTCGCATGTTCATTAATTAATTAAATTACTGACAATTTAATTAATTAATATCTAACTCCATGAGTAGTACCACTCATCCTTACCATCATGTCGGACCAAGTCCACCTGCAGGATTTACATAATGAACTTTATGAGCTCCTCAAGGGGACATCATCATCCTAACGCATTAGGACACGATTTCCTTCTATAATTAACGACACACCATGTAAATAATATTATTTCCTAATTTATCGGTCCTATTGATTTAACTAATAAATCTCGACCATTGGTAAATCAAATAAATAGATATTAAGTATATGTGCCTGTTATTATATCGGGATTAAGAACATGTACACCATAATATCTGTGGTCTGATTCGATTATATAGTCAGTATAAATCGAATCACCTCTAAGTCGGTCCTGCTCAATACACACAAAATATACTAGTGTAATTCAATAGTCAAGATAGACTAATACCAAATCACACTACAACCATTCCGATGGTTTGTCCAAATCTTTCTCTGTTGTGAGCCACTACTTATACTTCACAAGGGACAGATAACATGATCTTCTGTGTGACACCACACACTATGTTATCTACAATATAAAGTTAAGGACAATAGCATATATATCAAATATAAAATGCAAACAATGACCATGTGATTCTTATTCCAAAATGAAGATATTTATACAAAAGCTAGACTTTTAGTATACATCCTAACAGTTTGATCGAGAAAGGAGATGACGGAAAAAAAGGAGAAGATAAATCTTAGTAAAATAGTTTCTAACTCAATTAAACCGCCTCTATACTAAGAGCAGATTTATAGGGCACCTGAGAGTAGGTTTTCACTCTCAACATAGGGAAACAAATAATAGAATATCACTCTTGTTAAGGGGGCTACATGTCATCCTAAAATCAATTCACTGATTACTCTTCTTTGCTTGCTGGTCCAACAATTGTAACTTAAGCTTACTGTCTAGTTAATCGACTATAAGTCACATTGACTATCAATTTTTTACTATAAAAATATAATTTCAGTCCCAAAATCATTATTTACTTTCTCCTCAAAAAGTCTATTATTTTATTCCTCATTTTATGTTGAGCTTGATTTCTACCTAACCTGTTGGTGGAACTCTCGACCTACTTTTTCAATCATATTTTCCTTTAGTTCTCATGTATGGTTTTCTTACTTTTCATTTTATAGATTTTTATTATTTGGTCAATTGTGAGGTGTATTAGTGAAGAATGTTTTTTTTTGTTGAGTTAGAAAAACATTTATCATTTTCACAAGTAAATACATCATGTTACTCCCTAAATGTGAGTATCTCACACTGATAATTATTGTGATATTTTCATGTGGGATTTTTTTTACAATATCACTACAAACTCCTCTAACAATATTTATTAAAAATTATTAATTTTAAAAATAAAAAATTATATTAAACTATTTTTAGAGTCATTATTATTTGTAGGTCAATTATTTTTTCCTTTAAATTTATTAATCCTATCACTGTTATTTTCTCAATATTATTTTCCCTTAAACTTTGTTAAAATTCTAATTTTGGCTTTTGCTTTCGGCTGAATGAGGTACATCTTCCCCACGTAGATTTCTTTGATTTTTTTTTCTTGTGTGGCTGCCTCAAGTAGTCGCGAGGTCGCCCGCGAGCACCTCGGACGGCCACGAGGTCGTGCACCTCCCGCAGCCACAAATGAGTTCGCGGCTGTGCAATGCCGACCTCGCACGACATTGGTAGCTTTGCTCATTATATCATTTTAGCTCTTAAATCTGATTCCCCATTTGAAGTGAAAGATGTCCAATTTATCAATGTCGGATGTACGACAAACAAGGGAATCCTGCAAACAAGTGTCATCTGTGTTTTTGATGAAGTACATGAACGTAGTTGATCCCTTGAAAGTAATAATCTTGGTCGCAGTGTCAATAAGGGTGGCTAATCTGTTCTTTGTTAACTAAAAAATTTTGCATCTACTTTTGGTGATGGTTTGTTGTTTTGTGATGTAAGAAACTTTTGTCGCATTTGTAGTGCATTTGTATTTGGTGCACGAAAACTTCAAGAGGCATTGATGGTACAGAAGAACTTGTGCATAGGGAACTATGTGTGTATGTGTTTTTTTTTACAAATACTATAAACAGAGATAAAGCCCAACAGGGCCTAGTATGCAAGTTGTTCTTTCTACTGGATCAATTGATTCAGGGCTATGAGTTGTCTTCTATCAAGATTGAATGTGCCTCTAGTTTCGTTTCAATGCTAACTGACGGGGCTTCTGGATCAAAAATAGCACCTGAATTATGCAGTTGTACGTATCACAATGCACACCTGCATAATGCACTGAAACCTCAAAGCATGCCCTACATTGATTCTATTTGAGAACGTGGAGGAATGATAGTTTGGCCTTGATCATACTGCCTTGATTGTTGGCTTAAATGGTGAAAGGTAAAAATGTCTTATACTAATTGAAAAGTTTTCTTTTAACCCAACCTAATATATTTGTCTATGTGGATTTTCATTTTTTGTTTTGATGTGGTTGCTTAATATTTTGTTTTTGAATGGAGCCCATGGGCATTCAGCTTATTATCTTAACTGTGCATTATATGAATTTTGTTGTAATCTACTAGGTTCACGAAAGTGAACAGGAGCAGATTATCATGGAGAAAGAAACAATTGTTCAGGAACTTGTTATGTTGGAGAGCTAATTTGTTTCTTTGGGAACACAAATTAACACTCTTACCAAAGATCTAGATGAATGAAAAAGAGTCCCCACGCGATGGACTGGTTAGTACGTGGGTGTTATCATCTTGAGATTTTGGAGTCAAAATCTGGCAAAGTCAGTGTGTCCGCTCTCCCCACGCGCTAACCACAACATCCTGGCTACTAGCTCCCGTGATTTATCTCTTCGGTGTTGGCCCTGGGATGGGATGGCGGGGGAGCTAGGGGCGAACGAATCGTTTTTTGCCACCTAGATGAATGAAAAAGCAAGCTAATTCATAATTGACATGGCCCATGTGTTCACTATGTTGTCATTTGTGGTTACCAACTTTGGTCCGTGCAGGCATGCTCCATCAATATGGACTATGATCAAGCAGAGTCTAAGTCGAATGAAAGTCGATCAAATCAAAGTTGAGAGAATGTGACACACACACAACTTGGCCAACTTGCTGATCAACTAAAATTACAGAAACTTAGTGATTCTGCAATAGAGAAAAAGATGGAAAATGAGGTACTTCGTTGGAGTTGTGTGCTTCTTTCTATGCTGGTATATATGGAAGCTTGATTTTACTTGTATTTATCTCAAATCTAGGTGAAATTCATGGAGCTAGAACAGAAATTGTTCTTTGAAAGTTGACAAGCCACTTGAGGAACATGTGTGGATTGTGCTGAGAAACAATTATTTGGGAAAACTGGAACTGACTATGATTTTGCAACTCATGACCTAAGTAAATCTAGGGAGGAACTTGCGAAACTACAGGCTTAACATACTGGGTGAGTATCCTCTCTCAATATAATCAAATAGTGCCCAATCAATCTTTAATTTATGGCTAATTTCCTTTTATCATTGATAGGCTTGAGAAGAGGGTTAACAAAAAGGTGATGGCAATGTTTGAGAAAGCAGAAGATGAGTACAATGATCTGATTTCAAAGAAAAATATTATAGAGGTAGGTACCAATTTTGAAACCAACTCTTTCTCTGTAATTCTTTCCTTATGTAAATTGATAGGTTTGCTGGCTAATTTTTCCTGTTATGTTAGAATGACAAATCAAAAATCAAGAAAGTGATTGACCCAAGTAAACAAGTGAATGACTAATCTTTGTCTGCTGTTTGGCGTCCTTCATTTGAAATTGCTACTTGGCTATTATTCTAAGACTGTCTTCTTGTTCCTCCATATTTGTGCATGAATTAAGTTTCAGATCATTCCACAGTGATTTTGGGTCAATTTTTAGTACACTTTTACCTGGAGTGATGGCTAAGCATAAACCTCCTGAAGGTTGTGATTTCTTGGACGGGCTAGAGGTTCGTCTCGCATTTGTGTTTGGAACAGTTTCTATCAGATTTAAGTGGAGGACAACATTATTCTCTGATTTTGGCATTGCGTCTTTCAAATCTGCACCTATATATATTACTTGTCGAGGAACTAATAGTTTCATATCTTAGGTATTATATCAATGAACTTGTATTATACACAGAAATTTTCACATGCGAATTTTCAATTTGCTTATAAACTATCGTTCAAATGTTCCAATTAGTTTGTGCATGCAGGGAATAAGTCAATATTTTTCACATGATAGTTTGAGCTTCAGAATATTCATTTACATGAATGAAGAAATAACTTGACGTACCAGTCAGCGCAATAGAAACACCAAGATTGATGCCTCTGTATGTATGTTGAATAAAAACTTTATCCATTAGGTAGGAAGCTCATCCTCATAAGAATGCATATATATGGCTTCAAATTAGTCCTATTTGGGAATCAACTTTGTAGCAACTTCTAGATAAGGGGTGTTATCGTGGCAAAAGACGAATTGTTCGTCCTCAGCGCCCCCGCTAACCCATCCCAGGGGTCAATATAGAGAAGATAAATTACGGGGGCTATTAGCTCGGATGTTGTGGCTAGCGCGTGAGGAGGATGAGCATACTGGTTTTGTCAGGATTTAACTCCAGACCTCTTGATGGCAACACTCACGTATTAACCATCAGTCCATTCCGTAAAAACTAAATAAGAGGTGTTATGGCATGGCCAAAGGACTTCACAGATCACTAGAATATAGTCAAACACAAAATTTTTCTCCAGTGAACAAAGTTTAACTGAGGAAGTGACCACAATAGAAAAACATGAACTAATAAAGTTTACGTACGTGTTTCTCGATTGGAATGATATTTAATTTTTAAAATTATTTTTTATTCATTTTATATTTTTATTATTTTATTTTACTTGTGTAAAGATATGTATTATATTTATAGGTGATAAGGATTTGAATTTTGTTTTATAATGTGATAGTTGAAGATATCCATAATAAATTTATTTATTTATCTTTATTTTACAAGACTATTTCTAATTCTAAAATTAAATATTTTGGAGGTATGCTATTAGTGTGTAAGTTAGTTTCGAATGTAAAAAATTTATCATTAGTGTTGAATTTATAAAATTCAACTTGAGTCAATTAGAGTTTGATCAATTTAACCCATTTTGATCGATTAAATCAACAATCTTACCACCCACAAGGTCAACTCCAGTTAGGTTATTTTAAACTTTGGATGCACTCAAGATTTCATTCACGTTAGCCTTCTCTGGTTTAGTTGCATTCTAATCATACTATCTTCCTTTGAATGAGAATGTCTGATGATATCATTCTTTGATTTTTTTTGTGGACTAGTCATCATTCAGGAATTTACGGTTTGATCCTCAACTCTGAAATGTTTTACAAGAATTTTTTTTGCATATGAAAAACGAACCCTGGAACATTAGACTTCTAGATCATCATATCAGCCGTGAGAGCTTCCCAATTTATCCTGATAGTCGATGAAAAATTTTTATGAAACCGAATCGATCACTCCATATTCACCTGCTATCTGATTCATTATTTTTTTATATCATTGTTTGATTTTTTTTTTTTTTTGTACTTTGAACTATTTTATCATAAACAACTTTGGCCGCACAAAGCCTCCATGAGTATATCTTGGTCAAATCCTACATGACTTTACACACATTAAACATCAATGTGATTATAATTTAAATTTTTTTAATCAAACATCAAAATTTATGATGGATCTGATTACTAAGGACATGATTGCACTAAACAATTTTAGCCAAAATTACTATACGACGAGCAATTTTAGTTTAAATTGGTTTATGAAATTGAAACTAATACATAAATTTGATCAAAGCTATCGTGTAGTCAATTTCGGCTAGAATAATAATATTTTTTACATTTTACTTTTAAAAAACAAATTTCTTTTAAATTAAGAATTTGCATGACATTTTTTATTATTAGTTTACATTTTATAATACTTTTTAAGTTGATAATTTTTTAAAATATATTATTTAATACTCTAGAATATATATATATATTCAAAAATTTAACTAAAGTAGGATTGGTGCAATCAACTTATAGTCTTGATTGAGCAACCTCGAATTGGCTTGAGTTACATTTCGATATTTGATCAATATTTTTTGAAAGAAAGAGTGAAAAGTCTAAATAGGTAAAGATTGATTATATACTTGATAGTAGAGAAATTTAATTGAGTGACGGTTGAACAAACTGTTAAATACCAAAATTTAAGGGGTTAAAAAGAAAAAATTCAAAAATTAAGGAGTGGTTTGTAAATAGGTAAACTTGGAGGGTCTTTTTGCAAAAACCCAAAAATATTATAAATCCTAAACAATTCCTCTCGAAAAAAATACTCTTTCCCCGTTTCCTCCTCGCCCCGACGCAGCACGCATCACGCGTGAGCTGTTCCTCGCCGCCGAAGATATCGCAAGCGCCCTCTTCTCCTTCTCCTCCTTCTTATTCTTCTCCTCCGAGCACCTCGTCTCTCGTCTCTCTGGTCGCGCTTTGCCTCACGTGGAACCCTAGCCGACGCCGACACAGCCTTTGTCCGAGCGAGTGACGCCACCGAGAGCGAAGCCACTTGGATTCCTCCTCCTCCTCTGTGTTGAGTCCCTGGATTTGATCAGAAAAGGGCATATACAGAGGTAGAGGTCATCGGCGCATCTCAGGTGAGTTATAGGATGGATTAGGTTAAAGATTGATCTTTTGGTTTAGAAATGCTTACTGGAACCATGAATTGGCTGATATTTTGTGTTGGTTCAGTGGAGATGGGTTTCTTGTGTTGATTGGTGTAGGATATAACTACGATCTTATACTTAATTAGATGTATGCAGTGAGGACTTGTTTCTTGTGAGTATTGTTCATATTTTCGGTGCTGAATTCTAATGGAGTTGTGTGTTGTTCAATTTCTTCTGGCTATTTTATCTTGGATTACCATTTATTAAGCATGAATAAAATCTAGCTTTTAATTTCTCAATATTAATCAGTTACGTTTTTATGTTGGGGGTATCCTAGTAGCAAGGATGCATAGGTTAGTATAATTGTTCACATGATTCAACTTCAAAACTTCCTTGTGAACAACTTTAGCTCTATCTTGGTTGTTGCTATGAGCAGCATTTAGGAGTTGGGTGAGTTGGATTAGTAGGTGTTTAGTTTTGGAGTTGAATTTGATTTGGATCACTAAGAAGAAATTTTTGCTTTTGTATTGGTGGTAGTTCCTTAGGTTAGTTTGGAAAGTTAACTTAATAACCTAATGGTAACAATTACGTTAAGAAGGAACCAGGTGTTATTTATGAGTTAATTAAATAGATATTATAGTTAGGAATTGTCCTAGTCATATTTAGTATTTTATTTAGCTAATTTATTAATTTTATAAATAGTTAAACTATGCTCTTGATACAGTACCTTGACTTTAGACTCACACGGTTGATCGTGGGAGATTCTCTTCTCATATGCGTTCTACATAAAAGGTGGGTACTTCTCCTTTATATTCTTGTAGTGTTTTTACCTTAAATGCATGGCTTATTATGTCTGAATAGGTCTGTTTAACCTTGATCTTTGCTGTTGGTTATTTTAATATCGCCGTTGATACTTCCTTTGTTTGACCTTTGAGTTTAATCGAAAATTCGTATCCGTACAATCTTTAGTTGATTTTCCATTCTGTAAAGTATCGCTCGTACGCGAGTACTTAGATGCTCATTAAATACTACTAGGATGGTTGGCATTAGAGACACCCTACCTAGTAGATTAGTTGCATATTCGTTAGTTTCTGGTACTTATTGTTTATATCGTTGCATCGTTGTTATTCAGTTATTTATGCATTTTGGTATCATGCACCATACTTGTACCATTGCATACTGACGATTGTTGGGCTTCCATGTGGTTAAGCCGTCGTCAGTCATTTAGTTGCTTTGCCACTCAACCACTTGTTGTGGTAGTTGCTAGAGTGGGAGCAACCATCCTATTACGCCACACTCGACCACTTATGTACAGTGGATGTTGGAGTTGTAGGCAAGTAATTGACACCCTCACCGTTGTTTCCGAGGGATATCAGAGCTATTGGTGGCTCCCCCTTTATCTCAGGGTTTTAGAGTTGTTGGCTCCCCGACATCCTGTCCACTCAACCACATCTATCAGTGGTATTCGTTGGAGTGCGTATAGTTGTCACAGCCTTACCCACTCGGCGACACAGAGGTGATGTGTTGGCGGCTTGACTAGCGTTAAGGGTGACACATGTCATTGCATCATATGCATCTATTGCATTTATGCATTTTCTTATGTTTGTTGCATTTATATGAGCTATGGTTGCTGCATTTAGTTGGCATGCATGTATGTTTAATACTATGATATCTCGTATGTTTTCACGTTGTTTTATAAATGCTTAGAGATTCTTCTATTTCCTAGAGACTATACACAGTTGTATATATATATATATATATATATATTTTTAATGTCATGCATTTGTCTAGTCATATACCTGCAGAGTCCACCCGGACTCACCACCCCTGCCACCTATTTTTGTTTCAGGTAGATGCGTTACATGGAGTCAGGAGATGATCCAATTGCCAGTCTCACAGTAATTAAGTCGGTTTGGAAATTATTTTATTTCCATTTTTATCTCCTAGTCTAGTATTTATTTCTTCATCTGGTATCGTCTTGGAAGATTTCCGTATTATCTCTTATTGAGCTGTTATGCTTATTTTGGACTCATGTTGGAGTTTCCTTTGTATTTAAACTTTCTTTTAGCTTTATTTTTACTAAAAGACGTTAAATGTTTTGCGATGTTTATGTTATTTTATCTTTATTATTCATATTGATATAAACTGCGTAGTTGTGTATTTAATTTTCAGTTTTTGATGGCTGAGCCATCTTATGTGATGAAGATTATGTATTATTTGTCCCAACTTGTCCGTCGTATAGGAGAGATACTGCCCGATTTTCGAGTAAGCATGTGCCTCTGGGACGTGACATGAACACTGGATAGTTGGAAGTCCAAAAAAAGAGTTGACGAGGACGAAGTCCAAGTGAGTCAAAGTTGATCAAATACTTGGTAATTGAAAATTCAAGAGGGAGTTGCCAAGAGTAAAGTCTAAGTGAGTCATGGTTGATTGGACATTTAGTAGGGGTGAAAGTCCTAATAAATTACGGAGGATTTTATATTAGACAGTAGAAATGAAGTTTTGATAAGTCGTAGAGAATCATATCTTAGGCATAAGAAGGGAAGTTGAAACAAGTCAAGGTTGACTAGATGCTAAACAGTTATAAAACCCTAGTAGATCAAGGTTGATCCAATGTTAGACAACGGTGAAATCGTGAAAGGTTAAGGTTGATCAGATGGTAGGCAAAGAAAGTCCTAACATGTTAAGATTGAGTTGATTCTAGACAAAAGAAATCTTGATGAGTTGAGGTTAATTAGTTATTAGGCAAAATAAGAATTTAGCTTTAGTAAGATTGAAATAGAGGTACAAGTCAAGGCCAAGAATGGAGCAACCATGCTCCCCTTTTATCTAAGCTTCCCCTAAACCTAGGGTTTCTTGCAAAGGCGTGTTTGGTTTCCCAAATTAAACCCAACACTTCTCCCCCTTTGTCATACATCAAAAGCCTCCAATAATTTCCCCCTTATTGGACTCTTTAACCTCTAAATGATTACAAACACAGTGAACTCACCCCCCCCCACAGGGTTCCACACTTGTTTCACATCAATTGGCTATTTTTCAATGGTTGAAAATCCAAATCAGCCTGTACCAGTCGACTGCCCCCTAGGCCAGTCGACTGGCACTCTGAAAAATAAAATTTCAACCTTCTGAACCCAAATTCAGAAATACGCCAGAAATTCCACAAATCTCCAAAAATTTTCAAATTTTGTGGAGAGGTTTGTGGTACTTATATCTACTTAGAAAAAAATACATTCAAAAATGTATCTATCATCATTCCCAAGATTGACATAAAAATCAAAACTACCTAATTAGTTCAATTAAATCTTGACTTAAAGTTCTGGTTTTGATTTCCTCTTGATGTCTTTGCCCATAACAATCCACAAAGCATCCCTAGCATCGATTTATATGGTATTTATACATCAAAAATCAATTCTCATGCTTTATGACTCCCAATGTCATATTTTCATGCATGAAACACATAATCCATGTGCCAAAACCCAAGAATTAAGACTAAAGTCCGTCTCCAACTCTTTTGGCGCATTCCATGGTTCATCTAGACCTCTAGGAGCAACCCTCTCAAGATCCACTCACCATATATCCCAAAGGCTCCTAGAGCTTCCCCTTGAACTCTTAGCCCTAGCCACCTCCCTAGGTGACTCAACAACCACTAGGTCACACCGGTGTACCTCCGGTGACTCTTGGCCACAAACTTAACATTCTTAATCTTAGACACCTTGTCCTTGGTTAAGTCCTTCTTTTTCCTTTTTAATGACATCCCCTTGCCTTTTTTGGACTTATCCTCCTTGTCATACTCATATGCTACCCTAGCATATTTCTTCCCATTGGCATTGGAGTTCTTAGATCGGTATCCCAACCCCGATCTATCATTGTTGGGTTTTAGACCACCCAACATCATATCTAAACTCTTAAATCCAACCGTGAATCTTTTTAGAGTCTTTTCCAACCTATCATGCTTTTCCCTCAAAGCATGATTTTCCCTTTCTAGGCTTTTAACCCTAGAATCAACATGTTCACCTTGGACATTCCTAGACCTACCCATCTTCCTAGGCATATGTCTCCCCTTCTTGGGATTAATATCATGATCCTTAGGTACAAAGGTCTTGGGTTTATCATGATGCATGATTTTTCTAGGTTTTTGATCTACAATACTAACCATACTCCTATCATGATATAGATATCCTAAGTTATGCATGGGTAAATAATTGACACTATTTTTAACATGCATGGAGGAACTTACATTTGAATTGCATTTCAATTTTAAGTTTGGGATTATCTCCCTTACCCTTGTAGGTCCCCCTTGATGTGAGCTCCTCTTCTTTTCTTCTTTTCCCCATCTTCTTAAATGCTCCTTTTTCTTGAGCTTTCCACTCCTTGGGCACTTCATGTGATAGTGTCCTAACTCACCACACGTGAAGCATCTAATTTTCTCCCTTTTCTTTTGGACTTCCTCATTCCTACAACCCATGCTAGATTTAGAAGAAATTGAAATGGGTTTAGAGTTTACCTCCTTTTTCTTACCCTTTGAACACTTGTCCTTGTAGTGTCCCTTTTCATTGCACCCAAAGCAAATGATGTGGTCTTTGGTCCTTGTTTTGGTGGAGGTAGGAGCTTCTTCTTGCTCCGGTATTGATGAGGGTCTCTCCTCCACCTCAATTCTTGAAGGTGATACCTCTTCCTCTTCTCTTGATGAAGTGAATGATCTTTCACTTGATTGTGCCACTTCACTTGATGAGGTTGACAATTCTTGTTCTTTTTCTTCTTCTTGGACCATTTGACTTGTCTCCTTAGACTCTTTCACTAATTGAGCTTGTGTAGGATTTTCATGGAATTCTCCTACCTTGTTTCATAGCTCATATGCATTTTCGTATTTACCTACATCACTCAATACATTATTAGGCAAAATGTTAAGTAAAACCGAAATTACCTTCTCATTCACCCTTGATTGACTTTGTTGCTCTTTAGTCCAATATCTAGGTCGAAGCTTCTTCCCATGCTTATCTTTTGGAACTTTGAAAGGTTCTTCTAGTACCATTACGCACTCCCAATCCATTCCAAGCCAAGTCTTCATTCTTGTCCTCCAATAGTTGAAATCTTCTTGATCATAAGGAGGTGGAGTGTTGATATCATCCCCCAACTTGTCTTCTATCATTCTTTCCTCTAGCTTGTGCTCTTTTGGCGGTTATTCCAATGAGAGCGGACCTTCGCTCTGATACCACTTGTTAGATTGTGTTCGTCTTGCTAGAGGGGGAGGGGGTGAATAGCTTCCTTCGATTTCTACCTACAATGTTAGCGTGCACAAGCGAAAATACTAAATATAAAAACAAACAATCGCTAACACGTTACCGTTTACATTGTTCGGAGATGACGCTCCTACTCCACGGCTGTCCGTAAGGTGGACGATCCCTCGATCCTTTGGTGGATCACTCCCCGGATGCCCTCTGGCTAACTCGTGTAGCTCCTTGTGGGTGGAGAAACCTCGCCACAAACCCGAACACACCTCTAAGTTCTTAGACTACTATTTGGCCTTTACCCAAAGCCAAATTCGTCAAAGCTCTCAGCCAAAATGAAGCTCTTTTAAATAGAGCTTAAGTCTGTTTTGGCCGCCACCAGTCGACTGCTCCCAGGGCAGTCGACTGCCCCCACCCAAATTCGACCGTTACAAGCCCAACGTTCGAATTCTTCAGCCGCTATCAGTCGACTGCCCCATTGGCAGTCGACTGATCTTGCTGTGGGGTTTACCAGTCGACTGCCAGAACCCTAGTCGACTGCCCTACCTAGGTTCCCTTCCCGAGTACAATTTTTTCACACTCGAGCCCTAGAATTTCCTCGAGTACATCCCTCAGCACTCGTACCCTCACGACTTAGCTGACTCCTCACCAGCAGCTTCGACTGTTGCCTTCACGCCCTCTTCATCTTTGGCCCTCGTCCCTCAAATGCGCACACAAGCCTCTAGCTTGCCTCCATGTCATCCTTTACGTACGCCTCGAAGTCCGCGCCCCTCGGCTCATCGTCCCTGCTATCCATGGTTTCTCGGGTGCACACAAGCCCACGGCTAACTCCATGCCACCCTTCACCATACCCGAAGTCATCCAGCTAAGTCAATATGTGTAACCTACAAATCTACACACTCCAATACACATATCAAAACATAAGAGTAAATCTAGCTTAAATCCTTTACCAAATATCAAAACACATGGTCACTCCAGACCATATATTACCTTAACAAAAACTCATAGTGGCATATCCACAAGGTTGCAACCAAACTGGGAAGATAAAAGAGCTGGCTAGTTTTGTTCAAAAGGAAAGAAAACCAATATCAATCCATATACATATTTCAAATCCGTTTTTTTCCCTCGTAATTTTGTACCAAATGCATGGAGAAAATTGCCTCAACGATCGCATAATTTCAAATCCGTATTTTCCCTGATCCTTTTTTCGGGTAAACAATGCATTAAAAGCTCTCTTGGGCTTAAAATTCATTTGTTTTATATACAGATATATATTTTTCCCGAAATAGCAGGATTACATAAACAATTTTTTTACCATCTTTAAAATCTTTGATAATTATGCAAAAAGTGGATTTACGGATTTACCCCTCAATATTATGAAATTCAAGAGTTGTTTTTAAAATTTTCTCTACCATTAATTGAAAGCATTACATACATTTGACTTTCAAAGTTTTAAATTCATTTTTTTTACCTCAAACAGTTGGACAACCATGAAAAATTATAAATTGCCCCTCAAATTTTAAATGTTTATGAATAAGTTTAATATTTGATTGGATAAGAATTTATTTATATTCATTGAATATATACATAAAATTAATTAAATAAATAAATTTAAATAATTCGTTAAATTAAATAAATTAGTTTAAGAAATAAAAAATAAAATAAAATAAATAAATAAGTTTAAATTATTAAGTTCAATGACCAATCAAATAACTAAAAATTTTAAATAATCAAATAAATTTAAATTGAGAATTCGATAATATCTAAACGAATCAAATTCGAATCATGCTTAAGTCAAACTTAAATTAAAATCTTGATAATATCTAACTGAATCAAGCTCAAGTCAAATTTTAAATAAATTCAAACTCATAAAAAATAAATTAAATCAAACTTAAATAATTTATTTTAAACTTGACTCAACGTAACGTAATCAACTTATGGAATTAACTTGAATATCCAAAAGTTCCGCTCGACACGACATGTTGACGCTCTACGTTTAATTTAACTCTTTTAAATCTAAATGTAACTCCCATTTTTTTTTAAAAAATGTTTGGTGGATAGCAATATTACATAATTTTACCCTGAAATTTATCATCTTGACATTTTTTAGGTTTTTTAAAAATGTTTTTCTTAAACTATACGCATTGTCCTCAATAGTTTTGTTTTTTTGGAAAAAATCTTCAACGCTGTCTTCTACTATCAGTTGCAATACTACACGTTTGAACCTTAAATGTCTTTAAATAGTAGTTTACTCTTAGATGGTTGCTAAAATTACAAAAATTCAATTTAAATATATTGGTCAATATCTAAACCTGGAATAATTTATCATTCGTTTTACCCAGATTTATATGTTGTAGCAGCAAAGCCGGTCCTTATTGTCTAAAGGTCCTAGACGAAATTATAAATTATGCCCTAATTTTATCTTCCAAATATTTATTTTTATTAATTTTATTCATCGAATACATTTTCAATTATATATCAAGACACAATAATTTAGAACAATGCAAATAATTATAGATGAATTTCAATTACAATACCATTAGAATGGTGGTCTGCACTCGACCACCAGTGAATTGTAGATGTAAATTAAATGAATAACATTACACTTTGTAGTTTGCAGTTTGTAGTTTGCAATGATTAATCATACGAGAGAATAACATTACTAGCGTTGCTTGATTTCAAAGGAATAGTCAATCTCTAGGTGGCATTTCTTATCATCATCCTCGAACTGGAACAAAGAGCAAAGGGAAAAAAATATCAAAAGGCTGTAAATTATAAATTTGGTTGAAGTGCCAGAATAGGGAGGTTAGCTGAATCTGAATAATCAATGCTACCTTGAGTTTCGCAGAGTAGATTCCAAGAGCAAGCACCCCAGATGGAGTAGTTTCTTCCTCCAGCAAATGTTCATAGGGATCGCGTTGTGGATCATACGTGCCAAGCATTCCTTTGCTTTGATCCACTGGCAAATCATCAACCAGTAAGTGATTAAGAGCTAACATATAATGACACTGTAACAAATATTCTAATAGTATGAAGTTTACTGAATGAAACAACTGCTTAGGGCAAAAATAAATGAAGGAGCATCAAGTAATAAGTAATTTTGTATCGCAGTTATCAATCTTAAACATAAAATTGGTGAATTATATTAATGTAGAAGCCACAAGATTTATATTTGTTCACTAAAATGCTAGACTTGGCTTTCATCTCTGAATGATATAGTTTTCTTATGGAACAATGTAACAATTTTTTTACACTAAAACGTACATAGAATATAATTTCAGATAAGATCAATGAACCTTTAAGCCCTCTCTTCCACACTATGTTTAAGTCAGGCCAGAGACAATATTATGCCTAACGCTGAATGATAACTTAAGGTGATATTTTGATCCCGCCTTCAGAGTAAAAAGTACACGGCTTTGGTTTTCTAAGATTGGTAAGAAGTAATAACATCATAACATCCTTCAGATATAACTCCTATGGAATGAAATATAACTTTAGGTTCAAATGTTGTGTGAATGCAAGTTTGCAACTCCAAAACTACAATGGTGTTCAACACTGCATAAGATGGCATTATGAAATAATCCAGTCTTACATCTTCTCCAGGAATACAAGGGGGTAGTCCAGAACCATCAAATTTCAACACAGCGTGTAGATGAGCCAACAATTTTGGCGGCAACCCATATGCATGTGGCTTATCAACATTGGACAACCATGTCCCTCGAACCATGTGGGTGTTTCTACCATTAGCAGCATCCAATGGCTGGTTTCCATGGTCACCATCGTTAGGAGTATCAAAATCTACATGTATAAAATTATAAATAATTTACATCTGATAGGAAGAATTGTCATGAACATAACACCATCGTTAGGAGTAATCTTCAATTTTAATTGGAGTCTCTGAAACATCTACACATCTTAATATGAGAGTCATTTGTTCTTTGTGACTTCCATCCGGTGTACAATCAAGAATTATTGAAAAATATTTTGCCTCTTTTACTTTTCTAATTATTGCATTCTTGACTTTGGAGGCTAGAATAGATATTAACTCATTTTGAAAAATATTTTGCCTCTTTTACTTTTCTAATTATTGCATTCTTTTACTTTTCTAATTTTACACCTCAACCTTATCTCAGAGCTCAGCTTCAGGACCTCAACATCAGACTTATCCAGCTTATCAGTCTGTGATGCAGCAGCCTCAGTACCCGGTGGGAGGGTCAGTTCAGCAGCCTCAGTCTCAGTTGCAGTTCCCACCTTAGCAGTACGCAGCAGTGCCACCACCACCGCCTGAGCCTGGACGGATTTATGCTGTCACTCGAGAGGAGTCCCAGTGGGCCGACGGATCGGTATTTCGCGGTACTATTTCTCTTTATGCCTTTCCTGCTGAGCTATTAGTTGATACTGGTAGTTCTTACTCTTTCATATCGCGGATATTCAGGAGTAGGATTGGTAAATTGTCTACCGCTAGATCACAGCAGTTATCTGTATCCTTACCCTCAGGAGAGATCTTGAGTATTACACAGGAGGTCAGAGCATGCCCATTAGATTTTGGTAGTATTACCCTCACAGTTGATTTGTTAGTTCTGGAGATAGTGGATTTTGATATTATTCTTGGTATGGATGTTCTTACCACTTATCATGCCACAGTCGATTGCCAGACGAGGGTGGTCACTTTTCGGCCTCCGGACCAACCCTCTTGGGACTTCACTGGCATCAGGGATGAGGGCTTATCAGTTATTTCTGCGCTTCAGGCACAGAGATTGCTATCTCACGGTTGTCAGGGTTTCTTACTGTCATTTATTAGCACCGACGACAGCAGTAGTCCTCCGCTCTCGGACGTTCCAGTGGTCCGAGAATATCAGGATGTATTTCCAGAGAAGCTACCGGGTTTGCCTCCCAGGAGGCAAGTGGAGTTCACTATTGAGCTGATACCGGGGACTTCGCCGACATCGAAAGCTCCGTATCGTATGGCACCGAGAGAGTTGGACGAGTTGAACGTCCAGCTCCAGGAGTTATTGGACAGGGGATTCATCAGACCTAGCGTCTCACCATGGGGTTCCACAGTTCTCTTCGTGAAGAAGAAAGACGGTTCTTTGAGGTTGTGCATCGACTACAGACAGTTGAATGTAGTGACCATCAAGAATAAGTACCCCCTGCCACGGATTGAGGATTTGTTTGATCAGCTCAGAGGCACATCTGTGTATTCCAGGATTGATCTGCGATCCGGATATCATCAGTTGAGGGTCAGAGAGTCAGATGTCCAGAAGACAGCGTTCCGCATCAGATATGGACACTACGAGTTTTTGGTAATGCCGTTTGGGCTTACCAATGCTCCAGCGGTATTCATGGACTTGATGAACTGTGTATTTCTGGAGTATCTGGATCAGTTCGTCATAGTATTCATTGATGACATCTTAGTCTACTCTCATTCCGAGGAGGAGAATGCACAGCATCTTCGCATCGTATTGGAGACTCTCAGACTAGAGCGTCTATATGTGAAGTTCATCAAATGTGCCTTTTGGTTGTCATCAGTAGGTTTTCTGGGACACGTGGTATCTAGCAGAGGCATCTCAGTAGATCCCCAGAAGATCGAGGCTGTTACCAGCTGGGAGCAGCCGAAGTCAGTTACTGAGGTTCGCAGTTTCTTGGGATTAGCCGGCTACTACAGACGATTTGTTGAGGGCTTCTCGAGCATAGCTATGCCGCTGACACGCCTTACCAGGAAAGGCATGAAGTTCACATGGACAGAGGCTTGTGAGGCTAGTTTCTAGGAGCTGAAGCAGAGATTAGTGTCGGCACCCGTCCTCGTTCTTCCATCAGGAGAGGACGGATTTGTACTTTATACGGATGCATCTTATCAGGGACTGGGAGCCGTTTTGATGCAGCACAGGCGGGTAGTGTCTTATGCTTCTCGACAGCTGAAGGAGCATGAGAAGAACTATCAGTTCACGATTTAGAGTTTGCAGCTATTATCTTTGCGCTGAAGATTGGAGGCATCATCTGTATGGGATCACTTTTGAGATATTCACGGATCATAAGAGCCTCAAGTATCTTTTCACGCAGAAGGAGCTCAACCTCCGACAGAGGAGGTGGATGGAGTTCCTGAAGGACTATGATTGTACCATTAGCTACCACCCTGAGAAAGCTAATGTCGTGGCTGACGCCTTGAGTAGGAAGTCTAGAGGGGTACTGGCCTACCACCGAGTTCTGGTTACCGAGATCGTCCAGAGTTTCTCAGAGTTGGGTCTAGAGGAGCAGGGTCAGACTGAGAGGGGTATTCTGGTGACCATTGTTGTTCAGTCTTCCATCCGAACGAGGATCAGAGAGGCTCAGGTGAGCAATCAGCATCTGCAGTTCCTCGGCAGTCGAGCAGCCGCAGAGCAGCAGTCTGATTTTTCACGAGACGACGCAGGTGTCTTGTATTTTCGCGGGAGACTTTGCGTACCCGAGACACACCCTGTTATGGAGGAGCTATTACAGGAGGCACATCGCTCCCGATTTGCTATCCATCCGGGTGCCACCCGCATATATCGGGATCTGAGACGTTCCTACTGGTGGAACGGAATGAAGCGAGATATTGCTGACTTTGTAGCTCGATGCTTGGTATGCCAGCAGGTTAAGGCAGAGCAACAGAGACCTGCTGGGCTACTTTAGAGTATTCCCATTCCCGAGTGGAAGTGGGAACACATTACTATGGATTTCGTGGTGGGATTGCCTAGGACCAGACGAGGCCTTGACGCGAGTTGGGTAATCGTTGATCGATTGACCAAATCCGCGCACTTTTTAGCTATTCGGAGGACTGATTCATTGGATAGATTAGCAGAGCTGTATTGCAAAGAGATCATCAGGTTGCACTACATACCGTTGAGTATCATCTCCGACCGAGATCCGCGTTTCACCTCACGCTTCTGGCAGAGTCTGCAGAAGGCCATGGGTACCGAGCTCAGATTTAGTACCGCCTTCCATCCGTAGACCGATGGTCAGTCAGAGCGTACCATCCAGACCTTAGAGGACTTACTGCGAGCCTGTGTTATGGATTTCGGAGGCAGTTGGGAGGATCATCTGCATCTTGTCGAGTTCGCCTACAACAACAGTTATCATGCGGCTATCCAGATGGCACCATATGAGGCGTTGTATGGTAGGCCTTGTCGGACACCCACCCTCTGGGAGGAGGTTGGGGAATCCCAGCTGTTAGGACCTCAGAGAGCTCAGCACGAGGTAGAGTTAGTCCGTACCATCAGACGCAGGATATCTGAGGCGCAGGATCGTCAGAAGAGCTATGCCGACCGGAGACGGAGACCTCTGGAGTTCTCCGTAGGTGATCAAGTATTTCTGCGAGTTTCACCCACAAAGGGGGTGAAACGATTCGGTCTCCGAGGTAAGCTTGCTCCGCGTTACATCGGTCCATTCCAGATTCTGGAGAGGGTTGGAGCAGTTGCTTATCGTTTGGCCCTTCCACCATCCATTACTGGTGTACACGATGTATTTCACGTATCGATGCTGAGGTGATACGTACCAGATCCTTCCCACGTGTTGTCGGATGTCTCAGTTCCATTTCAGCCTGACGCGACTTACGAGGAGATTCCTGTATGAATTTTGGGTCACCGAGAGCGTCAGTTGTGGAACAAGACAATCCGGCTTGTTAAAGTCGGATGACAGCATCACTCAGATGAGGAGGCTACCTGGGAGCTTGAGGATGTCATCCGAGCTCGCTATCCCCACCTGTTCACTTGAGGTATGTATGATTAGTTACTGTTCAGTATTTATATCAGCATACTTTTTGATAGTGTTGACTATAGTGAATATCAAAATTTGGGGACCAAATTTTTATTAGTGGGGAGGATGTTAAATCCGACACGTTTATTCCACTCTGGAAAATTTTTCGGAAAGTTCTTAGAATATCCAGGCTCTGGGACGAAGTTTAAGGGTTTAAGGGATAAGGAATTCTCAACCCTAGGGATTAGATTGCAAAAGCCAAACTTGGCGGACCTAAATGCAAAATAAACCGACTTATATAGTTGACCTAAAACCCATTCTCTCGTTTCCTCCACAGCCGCAACACTCCCTTCCTTCCACTGTCTTCTCCGTGAGCCCTAGCGCAGCTCCCTCTAGATCCACAGCCGAGGCCTTGAGTTTCTTCACCCTCTCGCTCGACGACGACCTTTCTCCTCTACGCGAGGCCGGCGAGCTCAGGGCCAACGATTTCCCTTCTCTCTGGCCGGCCACACTCGACGCCGAAGCCCCAACCAGCTCTGTCCTCTGTCTCTCGGTGGTTTCACTTTCGATTTCCGGCGCTTACCTATCTTGCATCACAGTGAGCTCTCCTCCAAACATTTGGTGGTCCTGTGCCATCTCCCTAAGTTGCTCACCAATTTGCCGTGTGAGGTGAGCTTGAACTCACTACTCTGGCCTGTTAGGTTTTGGTTTCTGCCCTTGAGCAGTTTGGATGTTGGGAAATTGATTTCCAATTCGTGTTGTAGAAGGTGCTCTCGTAAGATTCGGCTGTGGTTGGCTTTGATCTCCGAGAAATCTGAGGTAAGGTCTTTGATTGATCCTGATCTTAATGTGGATAATTTCTTTGAATCAAAGCTGAGTTATGGGCTTTAGGGTTGTGATGTTGGTGTTTAAACTCACATCTGGCAGTTGGTTTGGCTAGGGATTAATTGGTGGTTGCTCAGCTCCTTCTAGCAGCGATCCGGCTGTCTGAGATTGGTTTTCGAGTGGCTGGGTGTAAGGTAAGCTCAATCTGATTGTGGTTATTGAGATTAGGATTTTCTTGGATATGTAAATTGGATTCTAGGTCAAGTGGTGGATGAATTAGTGTGATCCTTAATCCATTGTGGAATTGAGATGGGTTCTCTCTTACGAAATGATACATTGAATTTTAGATTTAATCCCTTATGTTGTCCATTCGCAGATTATATATCTTAGTGTTTGTATTTGGGGTTAACTGAAACCTAAATCTTAATTACGTGGGCTGATTAAGAATCGACCAGTTAAGTTGATAAGATTAACTAAAAAAGGAAATGATTTGGTTAACCTTGGTTTTGCTTGGGGATTTATTAGCTAGCTATCGTTTGTATAAAAGCTAATTAAATACATCCTTATACAGGAGCTTGATTGGATTATTGACGGGTGGTTCTTTCTGCTTGATACAAACTTCACCTATTTAGAGGCGGGTACCTTTTGACTTATCTTTGCTGATATTGTCATGTTGTTATGCATAGACGGTTATAGATAGCAGTAAGATTTACGCTATCCTTGTTTATTATGCTTGTTCTGGATACTTGTTGTTTACCCCTGAGTTATTATGCTGTTAGTTTCATACAATCTCAAGTATTGTCATATCTATATGTATGCTTAGATATCGTGATGTATCTCTTGCATTTGACATTGAGGGATCAGTAGTTTCCGGCCAGTATACCTTGTAGGTTACCTGTATTTCCTGTTATAGGATTCAGACTGAGACTTAGTATACTGAGGACTTGGTGAGGGAGGTATGTGTACCTATCATACACCATCTTTGCATTGTTGCATGCCGGCGATCAGCGACTCCCTTGTGGTTGAGCCTATCGTCTTCCGGTACACGATATGCGCACACGGCCACTCATGGGTTAGTGGATACCGTAGGGTGTGTGCATTTGCCCTGTATTGCTCCGTTCGGCCACTATTTGGAGGGTGGGTCCGGGCGTGGTAGCAGCCAGGGATCCCTTCTCGTACTGAGCCACGAGGAGATGAGAGCTAGACTCCCCCATTGCTTGGGGTAGGAGCGTAGTCTCCGCCAGCATCCTGTCCACCCGGTCACTCAGGAGCAGTGATAGCAGGGTGCGTACAGTTGTCATAGCTCTACCCTCTCAGACGTCGCCTATGACAGGTGTACGATGATCTGACTGGCATCAGGAGTGACACATGTCATTGCACCATGTGCATATTTTACATCGTGCATTGTTTGCTGCACTTGATTTCTGCACCTGTTTGACATGCATATACTGGAGACTTGTTATCTGAGATTATATGTCTATTGGTGTTCCATAGGTATTTATTACCCTCTTTTCATGTTAGATGGATTCTGGTATGTATCTACCTCAGTATTTTCAGTACTAGTCTTTCCCTATTGTTGATATGAGACTGTATTAGCGGAACTCTTATTGTTAGTATAACTTTCTATGCATATCTATTCTGGGTATCCGCAGAGTTCCTTTGGACTCACATCGTTGGTTATTTTCCTTAATTTCAGGTTGATGTCTGCCAGCAGAGCCCTAGCCGCCAGTCCCCAGCTCGAGAGGAGCTCTGTTTTGTTTTATTTTATGTTGATTTACGATTATGGACCCTGTATTATGTACTTTTCTTCCGTTGCCATGTTTTGGACATGTATTTATGTTTTATTCGATGGGATTGTACTTTTGAGTCCTATGTTGGACTTCGTGGGGTTTTAGCTTTGTTCCTGCCCCCTGGCAGCTCAGGTGAGTTCGTACTTTGGTTTTACGATGGTTATAGTCATATATCCGTTGTTTCTGCATGGATTTGAGGCCTGAGGCCATTTAACTGCGTGGTTGTGCTATTTGTATCTATGTGTATGTGTAAATTGTCCGCCGGACAGGGAGGTGCTGTCCGATTTTCTATTGGATCAGCGGCTCCAGGGTCTCGGGGCGTGACAATTTATTTTTGGTATCAGAGCCAGGTTTTGCGATCCTTTTTTTTTTCGGATTCGGGTTTTACGGAAATCTGATACCAACTTATTTTTGGTATCAAGCCCAGGATGCGGGATACCATCAATTCGTGAATTTCTCGGAATTTAAATCTGACACTGAACTGGTAGGTGTCGGAGCTCGGGTCTGATGTTATTCATCCGAGTACATTACGGATCTTTAAGGTCGTGGTTGCGATGCGACGACAATTTGGGACTTGGCAGCGACAGGACTTCTCCAGGCAGCAAATAGGTAATTTAAAGTTAGCCTCTTAGTTTTGGTTATAATACTCGTTAATAATTTAACAGGTATGACGCGAGATGCTCATATTCCTGCACCGAGACGTGGTCGGGGACGGCCACGTAAGAGGACTTTAGAGCCTCCGGCTGTAGAGCCATCTGAGAGAACCACTGATAGAGAGCCTGATAGTCGAGGTCAGACTCCGCAGGACATCCAGAGGGGTCAGGGTTCCCCGACTCAGAGGGTCCCTACTCCTTTCCCATCAGGAGTCACTACTGCCCCTCTTGCTGTATCTACTCCGGTAGTATTCACTGTGTCAGCGGCCGTACCACTGCCGACACATTCAGTACCGGTAGGATCTGCACCGGTGTTCCCTGCAGTTCCGTCAAAGACACCTATTCCGACGCATCCCGCAGTTACCTCGGTGGTACCTACCCCGGTTATCCCCACTATCCCATCGGAGACGCTTGTACTTGCTCCGATGTATTCTGCAGTTCCACCAGCAGCTCCAGGTCTGTATTATCAGACTACGCCATCAGCAGTACTGGCACCATTGTATGCTACTGCACCCCCGACTATGACTGCTGCAGCGTATCCCCTACTCAGACTACGATGCAGGCCCCGGTGCTCCCTTCAGTCTCACCGGCATTTGTTGCCCCCGGATTTTCTACTGTACCTATGGTACCACCTGTGGTGTCCACCCCGATCATGCCTACGGCTCCTTCTATGATTCCTGCACCGGGATGTTCCACCGTGCCCCCTGCGGTATTTGCTCCTACCGATGGCGTTAGGGATCGAGGCCGGATTCCAATGTTGGCGACGTCCGTAAAGGGCCGATTCACTTTATTCCAGGGAGGACCGGATCCAGCTGCGGCCCGAGCTTGGATCAGGACACTTGAGAGTACTTTTCGTTATCTGACGTGTTCGGACTGGGAGAAGGCTGAGTTGGCCATTTATCATTTGCGAGATCAGGCGTATACCTGGTGGACTACGCAGCAGACCGTCATTGGCGAGGAGTACGTCACCTAGGACACATTCCGGGAGGCATTTGAGGCGAGGTACCTTCCAGCAGCGTTCCGCATAGCTAGGCGACAGGAGTTCCTGGTTCTCCAGCAGGGAGACCGATCAGTACTGGAGTATGAGGCGGAGTTTAACCGCCTATCAGAGTATTGCCCTCACATGGTTGCAGACGACATGGAGAGGATGACTCAGTTTCATCAGGGTCTAGCGGCATACATTCAGACTCGTATGTCAGGATTTGTCCCGACCTCCTATCCAGAGGCATTAGAGCGAGCACTCATTATTGAGATGACTCAGCACAGACTGTTTGGGGGTAAGAAGAAGGGGAAGCAGACTGTAACGGACTCAGCTCAGACGCAGCAGCCGCAGACTACTGGACAGAAGCGCGGCAGCCACACTCAGTCAGCTTCTGTCACTTCTGGGGCATCCTCTAAGCCCCAGAAGTCGAGACGTTCTTCCACCGGATCCTTCCAGTCTTCTCAGCAGGACGGAAGAAGACTGCATCGACATCTTACTGTACCCGTTGCGGATCCAGAGAGCACGTTGTAGCAGACTGTCGCCTGGAGCAGGCCGTATGCTACTACTGCAGACTACCAGGACACTTGAGCCGGGACAGTGCCTTGAAGGCACAGAATGAGAGGACGGGAGCCACTAGCCAGACTGGACATTCCGGACAGTAGGAGCTGACAGTCAGGAGCTCATAGAGGTGGACGGAGGACTCAACCTTCATTCTGCCAGCCGCATGCTGCCCCACCAGCACCTGCATACTGTATGCTAGGACATGAGGCCAGTTACACCTCAGCCTTATCTCAGAGCTCAGCTTCAGGACCTCAACAGCAGACTATTCCTCAACATCAGACTTATCCAGCTTATCAGTCTGTGATGCAGCAGCCTCAGTACCCGGTGGGAGGGTCAGTTCAGCAGCCTCAGTCTCAGTTGCAGTTCCCACCTCAGCAGTGCCGCCACCACCGCCTGAGACTGGACGGATTTATGCTGTCACTCGAGAGGAGGCCCAGCGGGCCGACGGATCGGTATTTCGCGGTACTATTTCTCTTTATGCCTTTCCTGCTGAGCTATTAGTTGATACTGGTAGTTCTTACTCTTTCATATCGCGGATATTCAGGAGTAGGATTGGTAGATTGTCTACCGCTAGATCATAGCAGTTATCTGTATCCTTACCCTCAGGAGAGATCTTGAGTATTACACAGGAGGTCAGAGCATGCCCATTAGATTTTGGTAGTATTACCCTCACAGTTGATTTGTTAGTTCTGGAGATAGTGGATTTCGATATTATTCTTGGTATGGATGTTCTTACCGCTTATCATGCCACAGTCGATTGCCAGACGAGGGTGGTCACTTTTCGGCCTCCGGACCAACCCTCTTGGGACTTCACTGGCATCAGGGATGAGGGCTTATCAGTTATTTCTGCGCTTCAGGCACAGAGATTGCTATCTCACGGTTGTCAGGGTTTCTTACTGTCATTTATTAGCACCGACGACAGCAGTAGTCCTCCGCTCTCGGACGTTCCAGTGGTCCGAGAATATCAGGACGTATTTCCAGAGGAGCTACCAGGTTTGCCTCCCAGGAGGCAAGTGGAGTTCACTATTGAGCTGATACCGGGGAATTCGCCGGCATCGAAAGCTCCGTATCGTATGGCACCGAGAGAGTTGGACGAGTTGAACGTCCAGCTCCAGGAGTTATTGGACAGGGGATTCATCAGACCTAGCGTCTCACCATGGGGTTCCACAGTTCTCTTCGTGAAGAAGAAAGGCGGTTCTTTGAGGTTGTGCATCGACTACAGACAGTTGAATGTAGTGACCATCAAGAATAAGTACCCCCTGCCACGGATTGAGGATTTGTTTGATCAGCTCAGGGGCACATATGTGTATTCCAGGATTGATCTGCGATCCAGATATCATCAGTTGAGGGTCAGAGAGTCAGATGTCCAGAAGACAGCGTTCCGCACCAGATATGGACACTACGAGTTTTTGGTAATGCCGTTTGGGCTTACCAATGCTCCAGCGGTATTCATGGACTTGATGAACCGTGTATTTCTTGAGTATCTGGATCAGTTCGTCATAGTATTCATTGATGACATCTTAGTCTACTCTCATTCCGAGGAGGAGCATGCACAGCATCTTCGCATCGTATTGGAGACTCTCAGACGAGAGCGTCTATATGCGAAGTTCAGCAAATGTGCCTTTTGGTTGTCATCAGTAGGTTTTCTGGGACACGTGGTATCTAGCAGAGGCATCTCAGTAGATCCCCAGAAGATCGAGGCTGTTACCAGCTGGGAGCAGCCGAAGTCAGTTACTGAGGTTCGCAGTTTCTTGGGATTAGCCGGCTACTACAGACGATTTGTTGAGGGCTTCTCGAGCATAGCTATGCCGCTGACACGCCTTACCAGGAAAGGCGTGAAGTTCACATGGACAGAGGCTTGTAAGGCTAGTTTCCAGGAGCTGAAGTAGAGATTAGTGTCGGCACCCGTCCTCGTTCTTCCATCAGGAGAGGACGGATTTGTGCTTTATACGGATGCATCTTATCAGGGACTGGGCGTCGTTTTGATGCAGCACGGGCGGCAGTGTCTTATGCTTCTCGACAGCTGAAGGAGCATGAGAAGAACTACCCAGTTCATGATTTAGAGTTTGCAGCTATTATCTTTGCGCTGAAGATCTGGAGGCATCACCTGTATGGGATCACTTTTGAGATATTCACGGATCATAAGAGTCTCAAGTATCTTTTCACGCAGAAGGAGCTCAACCTCCGACAGAGGAGGTGGATGGAGTTCCTGAAGGACTATGATTGTACCATTAGCTACCACCCTGGGAAAGCTAATGTCGTGGCTGACGCCTTGAGTAGGAAGTCTAGAGGGGTACTGGCCTACCATCGAGTTTTGGTTACCGAGATCGTCCAGAGTTTCTCAGAGTTGGGTCTAGAGGAGCAGGGTCAGACTGAGAGGGGTATTCTGGCGACCATTGTTGTTCAGTCTTCCATTCGGACGAGGATCAGAGAGGCTGAGGTGAGCGATCAGCATCTGCAGTTCCTCGGCAGTCGAGCAGCCGCAGAGCAGCAGTCTGATTTTTCACGAGACGACGCAGGTGTCTTGTATTTTCGCGGGAGACATTGCGTACCCGAGACACACCCTGTTATGGAGGAGCTATTATAGGAGGCACATCGCTCCCGATTTGCTATCCATCCGGGTGCCACCCGCATGTATCGGGATCTGAGACGTTCCTACTGGTGGAACGGAATGAAGCGAGATATTGCTGACTTTGTAGCTCGATGCTTGGTATGCCAGCAGGTTAAGGCAGAGCACCAGAGACCTGCTGGGCTACTTCAGAGTATTCCCATTCCCGAGTGGAAGTGGGAACACATTACTATGGATTTCGTGGTGGGATTGCCTAGGACCAGACGAGGCCTTGACGCGAGTTGGGTAATCGTTGATCGATTGACAAAATCCGCGCACTTTCTAGCTATTCGGAGGACCGATTCATTGGATAGATTAGCAGAGCTGTATTGTAGAGAGATCATCAGGTTGCACGGCATACCGTTAAGTATCATCTCCGACCGAGATCCGCGTTTCACCTCACGCTTCTGGCAGAGTCTGCAGAAGGACATGGGTACCGAGCTCAGATTTAGTATCGCCTTCCATCCGTAGACCGATGGTCAGTCAGAGCGTACCATCCAGACCTTGGAGGACTTACTGCGAGCCTGTGTTATGGATTTCGGAGGCAGTTGGGAGGATCATCTGCATCTTGTCGAGTTCGCCTACAACAACAGTTATCATGCGGCTATCCAGATGGCACCATATGAGGCGTTGTATGGTAGGCCTTGTCGGACACCCACCCTCTGGGAGGAGGTTAGGGAATCCCAGCTGTTAGGACCTCAGAGAGCTCAGCACGAGGCAGAGTTAGTCTGTACCATCAGACGCAGGATATCTGAGGCGCAGGATCGTCACAAGAGCTATGCCGACCGGAGACGGAGACCTCTGGAGTTCTCCGTAGGTGATCATGTATTTCTGCGAGTTTCACCCACAAAGGGGGTGAAACGATTCGGTCTCCGAGGTAAGCTTGCTCCGCGTTACATCGGTCCGTTCCAGATTCTGGAGAGGGTTGGAGCAGTTGCTTATCGTTTGGCCCTTCCACCATCCATTACTGGTGTACACGATGTATTTCATGTATCGATGCTGAGGAGATACGTACCAGATCCTTCCCACGTGTTGTCGGATGTCTCAGTTCCACTTCAGCCTGACGCGACTTACGAGGAGATTCCTGTACCGATTTTGGGTCACCGAGAGCGTCAGTTGCGACACAAGACAATCTGGCTTGTTAAAGTCGGATGACAGCATCACTCAAATGAGGAGGCTACCTAGGAGCTTGAGGATGTCATCCGAGCTCGCTATCCCCACCTGTTCACTTGAGGTATGTATGATTAGTTACTGTTCAGTATTTATATCAGCATACTTCTTGATAGTGTTGACTATAGTGAATATCGAAATTTGGGGACCAAATTTTTATTAGTGGGGGAGGATGTTAAATCCGACACGTTTATTCCACTCTGGAAAATTTTTCGGAAAGTTCCTAGAATTTTTCGGGCTTTGGGACGAAGTTTAAGGGTTTAAGGAATAAGGAATTCTCAACCCTAGGGATTAGATTGCAAAAGCCAAACTTGGCGGACCTAAATGCAAAATAAACCGACTTATATAGTTGACCTAAAACCCATTCGCTCGTTTCCTCCACAGCCGCAACACTCCCTTCCTTCCACTGTCTTCTCCGCGAGTCCTAGCCGCAGCTCCCTCTAGATCCACAACCGAGGCCTTGAGTTTCTTCACCCTCTCGCTCGACGACGACCTTTCTCCTCTACGCGAGGCCGGCGAGCTCAAGGCCAACGATTTCCCTTCTCTCTCGACCGGCCACACTCGACGCCGAAGCCCCAACCAGCTCTGCCCTCTGTCTCCCGGTGGTTTCACTTTCGATTTCCGGCGCTTACCTATCTTGCATCACAGTGAGCTCTCCTCCAAACATTTGGTGGTCCTGTGCCATCTCCCTAAGTTGCTCACCAATTCTGCCGTGTGAGGTGAGCTTGAACTCACTACTCTGGTCTGTTAGGTTTTGGTTTCTGCCCTTGAGCAGTTTGGATGTTGGGAAATTGATTTCCAATTCGTGTTGTAGAAGGTGCTCTCGTAAGATTCGGCTGTGGTTGGCTTTGATCTCCGAGAAATCTGAGGTAAGGTCTTTGATTGATCCTGATCTTAATGTGGATTATTTCTTTGAATCAAAGCTGAGTTATGGACTTTAGGGTTGTGATGTTGGTGTTTAAACTCACATCTGGCAGTTGGTTTGGCTAGGGATTAATTGGTGGTTGCTCAGCTCCTTCTAGCAGCGATCCGGCTGTCTGAGATTGGTTTTCGAGCGGCTGGGTGTAAGGTAAGCTCAATCTGATTGTGGTTATTGAGATTAGGATTTTCTTGGATATGTAAATTGGATTCTAGGTCAAGTGGTGGATGAATTAGTGTGATCCTTAATCCATTGTGGAATTGAGATGGGTTCTCTCTTACGAAATGATACTTTGAATTTTAGATTTAATCCCTTATGTTGTCCATTCGCAGATTATATATCTTAGTGTTTGTATTTGGGGTTAACCGAAACCTAAATCTTAATTACGTGGGCTGATTAAGAATCGACCAGTTAAGTTGATAAGATTAACTGAAAAAGGAAATGATTTGGTTAACCTTGGTTTGGCTTGGGGATTTATTAGCTAGCTATCGTTTGTATAAAAGCTAATTAAATACATCCTTATACAGGAGCTTGATTGGATTATTGACGGGTGGTTCTTTCTGCTTGATACAGACTTCACCTATTTGGAGGCGGGTACATTTTGACTTATCTTTGCTGATATTGTCATGTTGTTATGCATAGACGGTTATAGATAGCAGTAAGATTATACGCTATCCTTGTTTATTATGCTTGTTCTGGATACTTGTTGTTTACCCTTGAGTTATTATGCTGTTAGTTCCGTACAGTCTCAAGTATTGTCATATCTATATGTATGCTTAGATATCGTGATGTATCTCTTGCATTTGACATTGATGGATCAGTAGTTTCCGGCCAGTATACCTTGTAGGTTACCTGTATTTCCTGTTATAGGATTCAGACTGAGACTTAGTATACTGAGGACTTGGTGAGGGAGGTATGTGTACCTATCATACACCATCTTTGCATTGTTGCATGCCGGCGATCAGCGACTCCCTTGTGGTTGAGCCTATCGTCTTCCGGTACACGATATGCGCACACGGCCACTCATGGGTCAGTGGATACCGTAGTGTGTGTGCATTTGCCTTGTATTGCTCCGTTCGGCCACTATTTGGAGGGTGGGTCCGGGCGTGGTAGCAGCCAGGGATCCCTTCTCGTACTGAGCTACGAGGAGATGAGAGCTAGACTCCCCCATTGCTTGGGGTAGGAGCGTAGTCTCCGCCAGCATCTTGTCCACCCAGTCACTCAGGAGCAGTGATAGCAGGGTGCATACAGTTGTCATAGCTCTACCCTCTCAGACGTCGCCTATGACAGGTGTACGATGATCTGACTGGTGTCAGGGGTGACACATGTCATTGCACCATGTGCATATTTTGCATCGTGCATTGTTTGCTGCACTTGATTTCTGCACCTGTTTGACATGCATATACTGGAGACTTGTTATCTGAGATTATATGTCTATTGGTGTTCCATAGGTATTTATTACCCTCTTTTCATGTTAGATGGATTCTGGTATGTATCTACCTCAGTATTTTCAGTACTAGTCTTTCCCTATTGTTGATATGAGATTGTATTAGCGGAACTCTTATTGTTAGTATAACTTTCTATGCATATCTATTCTGGGTATCCGCAGAGTTCCTTTGGACTCACACCGTTGGTTATCTTCCTTAATTTCAGGTTGATGTCTGCCAGGAGAGCCCTAGCCGCCAGTCCCCAGCTCGAGAGGAGCTCTGTTTCGTTTTATTTTATGTTGATTTACGGTTATGGACCTGTATTATGTACTTTGCCTCCGTTGCCATGTTTTGGACATGTATTTATGTTTTATTCGATGGGATTGTACTTTTGAGTCCTATATTGGACTTCGTGGGATTTTAGCTTTGTTCCTGCCCCTGGCAGCTCAGGTGAGTTCGTACTTTGGTTTTACGATGGTTATAGTCATATATCCGTTGTTTCTGCATGGATTTGAGGCCTGAGGCCATTTAACTGCGTGGTTGTGCTATTTGTATGTGTAAATTGTCCGCCGGATAGGGGAGGTGCTGTCCGATTTTCTATTGGATCAGCGGCTCCAGGGTCTCGGGGCGTGACAGGTCCGACCGGAAGTTAATGTTTTGGGTTCGAGAGAATTGGTCTTCGGATAAGCGTTGAGCCGTTGACTAAGATCGGGTGATCGGAAGGGTTCCAGGAGACTGAAAGTCACAAAAGTTAGCCAGATCTACGGTCAAAGAAGATCGAGTTTGCGGTCGACTGAAAGGGCTTATACTTGACCGGATGATTATCAATCGAGTTTTATAAAAGGAGATTTAAGGCTGCCTCAATTGCAAGCAATCACTTTATTCTTAATTCTCAAAAAATGCTCAAGTCCTGGTCATATGATACGGGAAGTGCCAAGAAGAGTATTGGTCATATGATACGGAAGTGCCAAGAAGAGTGTCACGACACTTAGGGCTTCAAAACGAGTTGACTTATTTTTAAATTAAGTTTTATTTGTGATTGTCTTGAATTCTATAAGAGATTTCTTCACTTCTGGAATATGTTCAGAAAGGAAAAAGACTAGGTACACCCACGACTAAATACATAGTTTTGGACATAACACCCCAAAGGTGTGAACCAAATAACATCTTATTGTCTGCTATGTTTATTTATTCAGCTGCATTGCTAACACTCTAACAAATAAGTAAAAGACGAATACTCTATTCACCCCCATTAGCGCCAAATAAATCCTACAAATCTAAGTTTTGTAGTGTTTTTTAGTCTCATCGCACCCTAAAATTTTAGATTCAAGGTCTTTCTACTTATGTAGGTAGTGATGCTTTGCAAAAATCAATGAAGTGGGTGATGCTTTCACCAAAGCAACACTAAAGTGACGATGCTTTGATCAAAAGAACACCAAAGTATTTTTTTAATTATTTAATTATTTTTTATTTTGTTTTATTTTTTCTCTATTAATTAACTGTTAAATAATAAAAATATATTTTTTTTACTTTTATTAAAGTCAATCTAATTTTATAATCTTTTATTTTTTGTATTTTTAAAATTTTTAATATTTTTCTTAAAACTTTAAATTTTTTAAAAAAGATGAATAAATTTAGATGATCATTTAATGATGTATTTTTTTTAAAAAAATAAGAATATGAATTTATATGAAACTCCTTACTGAAGTAATTAAGTTTTATTTATTTTTTTAATTTTGGTTCGATTTGATTTAATTTAGTTTATTTAAATAAAGAAAATAAGATAAATATTAAAAGGACGTCTCATTTTTTTTAAATCATCAAAGGAGATCCATTTTTTATTTTTAATCAAAATGATACACCACTCTACTAACAACTCATGTATAATTACTTAACAGTCCTCTAGTACACGCTTCTCGTGTTATTATCGCTGGTCATCCAATTTCATCAATATGAACATGACAAATCTGCATTATCATAATAGCTATGATAGTTATTTTAGTTATGATAATTATAATAGTTATAGTTCTTAGCTGTCATAATATGAATATTATTAAGTAAGATAAGTATGTGATGCAGCATCTATAAAATTGTACTCATTATAATATTATAGCAGTTACAAAGAATATAAATATTATTGGATAAGATAAATTTATATTATAATAATTATAAAATTGTAGTAGTTAAAATGTCAATATTACTGAACGAATCAAATATATCTAGCACTATATTTAATATATGTGACACATATCGAACATTGTATTTGAGAATAACTCTATTATTTTATAGGAGTTGATAGGGTAAGATGTCTTTTTAATTAAAAATAATAAAGAGATGCCTGGGATAATTTCGAAAAACATAGTGTCTTTTGATTTTTTTTTCCCCCAAGAAAATTGTTTTTTATATAATTTAATGTTGAAAGTGGGAAGGTTATTTTAGAAATTAAGTGCCTTTTGAAAAATTGACACGATAATGTGTCGTTTGAGAATTGGACTTTCATTGTGCCCTTTTTGTGGACTCTGACAAAGAGCTATTAGGGGGGCTCCGTGAGAAATAAATAATCTTAAACTTCTCAGACAAGTTGGACAAATAGTAGCGTTAGACGTCACACCTTTTGACATTGATAAGGCGCCGATTAATCTCTATCGTCAACACCCTTTACCAGAGTTTGCCAAAAAGATTTGCTGCAATAATATTAAGGATTATGATATGTACAGTAAGAATAAAGTAAGAATAAAGACCTCAGTAAAATTTTAATAGTTAATCAAAATATGTTCGACGTTCGATCGTTAATTGAATATCGTCGGCTATCGTCCGAACCAAACTATATCCTGGGATCACACAGTGAATCCGTTGAGATTACTGCAATTGCGATGTCATGTCATTCACCGTCGATTTCGACGGATTCATCGTTGCCGATGATCCCGATGGGTTTACCATCCCTCCATGATATAATTTGATTCGGAGCAACGATCGGAGACCGCCAGTGTTGTCCGATCGACGATCGAATATCAAACATATCGTTGATTGACGATTAAATTTTTTATTGAGACGAGTAAAAATCATTTATCTAATATTAAAAGTGGCGACCATCAACTTTCTAAATAGCATTATAACGAGAGAGAAGGGCAAGTTGTACAACAAGAGAGAATCATTATAACTAAAATGCCAACCCTTCCCTCTATTTGCCGTAGCAAAGGATCTCTATGATGATCGTTGACCATTGACTTGGAACGCTCTTTTTGCTCCCCCTTTGAAATCGATGTAGAATTATCAAAGCTTGGACCAAGATGACTATTCAACGCACATGTCTTCTTGAGCTTCTGGTAAATCTTTTATAGTTTTTTAATGTAATTATTTTTCCTCCACAACCTTAATTCCTATCTGGAGAAGTCTTCTTGCATTCATACCAAACAATAAATTACTTGTTGAGATCTGGTCTTTAGGTGCCGTGTTTAAACACAGATGTTATTTTATTGGATCATGTTGCTGGAATTTTGTCTTTATTTCTATTCTTTTCAGAAGGTGCAAGTATAAACAGACAGGAGCAGGAGTGAGGCGGTGAGCGATGCATTAAAAAACTGATATTTCACCGAATCCCATATGCAGATTTTGAGATTTCTTATTTTACATATATAACTTTTATAATATTATCATATTTCCAAAATATCTCTTAATTTTCTTTCACAATATAATCAATTTTTTTTATATTTTCTCTGCCCATTCAAAAATTTATTACTCACAATTACGCCGTCGAATTTGGATCCAAGCGCATGAATAAATTAAGAAGACTTGCAAAAAATATTGATTTTAATTTGGAGTGATTCGGAATTCTCTAAGTTTATCGACCAATTTCAGACAATTATTTTAGTAGTATAAATTGAGAGTAGTAAATTTTTAAATTCGTAAAGGCTGATAAAATTTGTCATAAGTTCATTATAAGACGTAGAACAATGATACTCTACCAACATCACCAATGAGTTCATAGGATTTCTCTAATTTCAAAAATATCAATGCCCTTAGTCAATTTCATTTGATGAATCTAGAGAACAACAATCATTTCAAACGAAAAATAATATACTTTTGGAAGTCTCATTAATGTATTCATGTCCTCGTATCTGAATTCGATAGCATAAATTAAAAACAATGAATTTTTAAAATTACAAAAATCAATTAAATTTGTCATAAGCTCATTATATAGCCTAAGACAATAATACTCACTAACCAATACCATCAATGGATTCCTAGGACTCCTCCAATTCATAAAATAAGCTTTCAGATTTTTGAATGATGTAAGTCTATAAGTCAATTTTATCTGATAGACTTAGAGAATTCTGAATCACTTCAAACCAAAACTAATAACATTCTTGAATCCTTGTTAATGTATCTATGTCCTTATATCTAAATTTGATAATATAAATTGAGAGCAATGAATTTTTAAATTTGTAAAAGTTTGATAAAATTTGTTACAAACTCATTATAAAATCTAGGACAATGAATCTCATTGATCAACACCACTAATGGATTCTTAGGACTCTTCTGATTAGAAAAATATTAAACTTTTGAATAGTATATATAGGTCCATAAATCAGTTTCATCCGAAATTGAGTGAGTTGAAATGATTTTATTTAGGGCAAAAATCAGAAGGGTGTCCATCATTTGATAAAAATTCAAATAGACGCCCCGTTTTTCAAAAAAAAAAAAGGTCAAATGGGCGCTCATTTAAAGTGAAGTACCCAAAATACCTTTAATGTCGGTCTATTTCAGGGTTTATGTGTTTTTGAATCGGGTTTAATGTTTAGGGTTTGAACCATGTTCTGATATTTTTAAGTTTATCAAATCAAAAAAGAATAAGCAGTTAACTAATATATTGTTTATAATCCTCATGAAGCTTCAAACTAAAAACTTCCTCCCTTCTTCATCCCTCTTCAATTTAGGGTTTAACTTTTCATAGCATTATAGGTGTTTATTAATTTTTTTTTCATTCATATTGCTAAAAATACTACATATCTTCCCCATTTTATCAAGTAACTAAATCAATTTTTGCAAGTTTTTTTATTATCTATTTTGTATGATAGTTTTTTTTTGTTCTCGTTATCTTGATTCAAAGACAGATTTTCTTAGATGAGTTAAACTCTTATCATGTTTCTATGATGTTGTTTCATGAAGAGTATGCATTTACAAAACATTATATGAACATCTTTTGAACATGGCCAACTATGTAGAAGCTACCAACCAATAGCTTCAACAAAGTGTCATTATCAAAAGTTGATTTTTCTTACTAGAGAGTGAAAACTTGGTTAAAATAACATTTCAATAAGCAAAACAAGCTAAGAAGATCGACTCTATGGAACACACTACATTTCAAATGAACATTTTCTTATCATGATCGATCATGTAGAAGCTAGCAGGTAACTTCTACAACATGTAAGAGTTGGTTGTTAGCTTCTACAACTAGATCATTATCTCATTTTGATTTTACTTCTTTGAGAGTGACAATATCGTTAAAATGACATTTCAATAAGCAAAATAAACAAAGTGGACTCCATGACACCCATTACATTTCAAATGAACATCTTCTAAAAATGATCGACTGTATAGAAGCTAGCAACCAACTTCTACAACGTGTAGCAAACTAGCAATTGCTTACATGCTTCTACAATAGGATTATTATCAAAAATTGATTTCATTTATTGGAGAGTGAAAACCTAATTAAAATAATATTTTAATAAGCAAAACAAATGAAGGAGATTCTATGATACTTACTACATTTCGAATGAATATCTTTTGATCATGATCGGTAGTATAGAAGTTAGCAGGTAGCTTCTATAACGTGTAGCAACTGTTATAGAAGCTACTTGCTAGCTTCTACAATAGAATCATTATCTCATTAATGAGTGACGAATCTGAGAATGTTGGTTGTTAGAATGGGCCTCCATGTGCACTTCCCCAATTTACCTTAGCAGTAGGTTGATGGGGATAAACCCTTGTATGACTTGAGGGTTTCCTACGCAATCACGGGGTCGAACATGAGAGACCTCTCTATGTCTATGGATTAAAAATTTAACTCGAATAGAGACCCGTCTCCCATACGACCGTCTCGTCATCGAATCAATTAATTCAAGTCACAACTTAGCCAAAACCAATGTTAAGGCCTTGTAACTTTCCGAATTAATCGACCGCGGAAAGACGACGAATGGATCGCCGGTCTTTGTGTTTACAATCGGGGTCCATGACATAAATTAATTGACATATTAATTAACAGATAATTAATCCATGGAAATTAATTAATCACATGCAATGAAAACAATAATCATAGCAATAGAACAATAAGAACAAAGACGGAGCTAGGGAGAGGTATACCTCGCCTTTTATGTCGTAGTCTTCTACCGTATGACCCTCCCCTCCTAGACATCGTGTGGGCGATGAGCTACCAAGACGCGGAGTCACCGAAGGCCTTGAATTAATCACCTTTCTTCAAGCTTCTTCCAACCACCAACACAAACCCTAGAAAGCTAGGGTTAGCTTGCGCCGGCCACCTTTCAACCTCTCCTCCTCACGCCGCCGGGCACCTCAAGCTCCAAGGTCTAGCTAGCCGTAAGGTAGCACTGAGAGGAAGGTTAGGAAGATGAAGAACAAGAGGAAGAATAGAGAAGAAGCTCCTTTCTTCCTCCTCCAACCCGAAATTGCCGCCGCCGACAACTTCTTCAAACTCGCCGCCGCCGGAGCTAGAGGAAAGGTATTCCTCACCGCCGAGCACCCCTATTCTCTTTTCCTATGCGTGCTCAAGCAAGGAAGAAGAAAAGGAGGAGAAGAGAACAATCCCTCTCCTCCTTAGAATCCTTCTTCCACCAAGCTACCGGCGCCGCCCAATCCCTGTCGTCGGCCACTTCTCTTCCACTTTCCAGCCGCCGCCGATCACCAAAGGAGGAGCACAACCTCTCCTTTGCACTGTGAACTCCGGCCAAGGAGCTGTGGAAGAGATGGGGAGAAGAAGAAGGAGAAAAATAGTTCCTTCTCCTCTTGCGCCAGTGACCTAGGAGAGAGAGAGAGAGAGAGAGAGGGAGAGAGGGTTTTAGGGTTTTGTGATTAATTGAATTAATTCATTAAGCCATGTATCATGACTCCTATGGGGTATTTATAGGGCTATGGTAGGGACCATGAGGAGGAGTTGGTTCTTGGTTCGCTAATGGATCTAAACACGATCCATTAATGGAGATCCATTCCATTAAAGGATCCCATTGAACTTCTTCACCAACCCCCATATTTTCATATGGGCTCCATCTATTATGAGTCGTCCATCTCCCTGTGTTTAAGATATCCAATGCCCAATAATTAATTTAAATTACTGACAATTTTAATTAATTATCTGCTTGATCCTTGATTAGTACCACTCATTCTTTTCATCATGTCGGACCATAGTCCACTTACAAGATTTGACATGACGATCCTTTTGAGCTCACCAAGGGGGCATCATCATCTTGACTCACCAGGACACGGATTCCCTCAATAATCAACAACACACCATATAATTAAAATTATTTCCTAATTTACCGGGTCTATCGATTTAACAGAATAAATCTCACCCATTGATAAGCCAAATAAATAATAATTAATTCTACGTGCCCGCTATTATTTTGGGATTAAGAGATCGTACTCCATAATATATATCCAAGGTCTAATCCAATTTATGAAGTCAGTACAAAATTGGATGACCTCTCTTTTGGTCCTACTCAATGCACTCAAAGTGTACTAGTGTAATTCTATGGTTAAGACAAACCACATCTAATTACACTACAACCATCCTGATGGTTTGTCCAACTCAATCTCGGTTGTGAGCCTCTTTCTTATACTTCTGCAAGGAACTTGATAACATGATCTTCTGTGTGACATCACGCACCATGTTATCTACAATGCAAAGTATGAGACATTTTGTGTACATATAAATATGCACCGTGTGATTTTGTAATTCTCTTTTAAAAATGTAAATGTATTTTAACCAAAAGCAAAGCTTTTAGTATACATCCTAACATAGGTGAGAAATTTTTGAGGGGTCGAGCCGATCGTTCCAGGTTCGACGTTACCTAACCTAGTTAATCATATTTTTATTATCTCATTTTGATTTTGTTTATTGGAGTGTGATAACTTGGTTAAAAATATTTCAATGAGCAAAACAAACGGAGAGAACTTCATGACACCCACTACATTTCAAATGAAAATTTTCTTACCATGATCAATCATGTAGAAGCTAGTAGATAGTTTCTACAACGTGTAGCAGATGGATATTAGCTTCTACAACAGGATCATTATCTCATTTTGATTGTGCTTCTTTGAGAGTGACAACATGGTTAAAACAATATTTCAATAAGGAATACAAATGAAGGGCATTTCATGACATCCGTTACATTTTAAATGAACATCTTCTAATCACAATTGACCGTGTAGAAACTAACAAGTAGCTTCTATAATGTATAGTAGTTGGTTGCTAGCTTCTATAGAGTGTAGTAGTTGGCAAGTAGCTTTTACAACATATGTCATTGTTTATTTGTCTTATGTTAATTTTGATCAAATGAGGGTGATTGATAGTCCAAAAAATATAACATTGTATTTGAATACAATGTTAAATCTAGATCTTCAATCATATAGTCCAAAAAAATGCACTAGTTAACACCCTGGTATCTGATACAAAGTGTTGTTGACTTGATAATTCTTGTATTCGTAAACTACAGGTTAGTCAAAGCCTTGGTTTAATTGAATTATTTTTTTAGGGACTCGTCATGTCTTCCACATGTTCTCTCTTACATTGAGAGTGTAGAGCAACAGTGGGCTGTCATCTTCGTTGATGAGATAAAGTACACACCTATGTATAATCAAGTCAAAACTTGAAGTTTAAAACTTGCAGAAGACTATGCAATTTTGCAATTGGTAGTTTGACTTGAACAATGCAATACATGAGGAAGATGAAATACCATATGAGCTTGTAGATTAACAAGATGTGGAAAACTACATTGTAGAAGACGATGAGTTCGAGGAAGATGATTTTTAGTTTGCTGGACTAGAAGAGGAAGAATAGTTAGTTTTTGAACACTTTGAAGATGATTACTTAAACACAATCAATTTCTACACATCTGATGACAATAATGATCCTACCTAAGATGAGAACTCCACCTGATATAGTTGAGGACTCTTTCACATTGCATATGCTAGTTGAAGAAGAGGACAAGAGGAGAAATTCACCAAAAGATGGTTGATGTGGTCGAAATGATAGGGATCTATGTCATCTGAAAGCCTGCTCGGACGGGACGCATGTCATTTCGTTCGGGCGGGATAACATGTCCTGGGTGGGGCAAATCTTGCTCTTGGATATCCTAATCAGAATTAACAACCCATGAAGATATCACTCCCTGCTCGAGATGATAATTCTCTAGCGGATACTCAACCTGTAGAGCAGTTAACTTATCTGGCTCCTGGGCGGGTATCTAATCAACTACTTATGGATCCCGGTCGAGCAGAGGATCGCTCATTGCATGAATTCCTGGTCAGGCGCTAGGCTGAGTGAAGATGACCAGACAACCCTACATTAAAGCCGTCTGCCCCCACCAATGTCTCTCTCGCTAACAAGTGGCTTGGGCCCAAAGCATTAAAGACAAAGACAGGTGAAGAGGTTAAATAAGCTACAATCATAAGTGTGCCGAAAGTCATAATCACTAATAAATTATCAAAGGAGATCGTAAATTGTCCCGGTACCATTAATGCAGAAAATAGAGAGTCATTCAAGGCGATATAAGAAGAGGTCATACAGACAGAAAAATTAGTTCTCTAACAACTGAATATTTTACTACTTTCTTCTAATACTTTCTAGATTCTGACTTGAGTGTCGAGTGGTATTGTTGGGGAAATCTCTAGAGTCATTCTAACTCTCTTCCACAAGTTGTGTTCTGCAGGTGTTTTAGCTTATTCTCCCTCTCTATCCATGTGCCCACTCCAACGCCACAGTAGCACATCGGCTCTCTCTCCTAGTCACCAAGCTTGTTCTCCCAACATCTCGCGACAAGATCTGTCACGCCCCGAGGAGCCGCTTGTCCGATACCGACCGGACAGCTACTCCCTCGTCCCGGCAGACAATCCAAAAACCAGATTGCCCCGACTACCTCAGCCTGCTTGTACCCCAGCCTATAGGGCTGGAACAAGCGACTGTATAAAGCGAGAACGAACACGACGACAATGCTGCGTACCGGTACGACTTACGACAAAACCAAAACGACATCGAGGCCTCCATGGCACACAAAAGTACAACTATACTGTCGTAAAATGAACGACACAACAGAGCACAACATATGACAGCGGAAGGGAAAAGAAACAAAATGAATAAAAGAAAAGGGTACCAACATGTACCACAACCAACACAGAACAACCGCGGAAATCGTCTCGGAGACACATGAACTGGGACAGGCTGCTGGGCAATCCAGACGATCATCCTGAAAAGAGAAAAAAAACAGAGCCAACGGGGTGAGTTCTAAGAACTCAGCGAATACAGTCTAATATGCACAGGAAGAAATAATAGCAGTAAGTCACCGTCTATCTATCTATCACAATACTGAAGATAACTGCAGTAAAAAGAAATGCAGAACTGAACCATAAACAGTAAAGGAACTACATACCTACCTGCGTCGATCCAAACCCGGTAATATGCATGTCAACCAAGTGCAACAATCTAGTGCAGCAAACATAATCATATGAATCAATGCATAGTATGCTCATGATGCAGCATAGGTCACCCCTGACGCCAGTCGGTATAGGTCGCAGTACATGCGAACCGAGTGGGTAGGGCTCTGACCTGGTCTTCCCTGCACGAACAGACGGTCTATGAGGCAGTGCACGCGAGACCGAATGGGTAGGGTCGGAGACCATAAACGTACCCCACCATCGGGTGAAGTAACGCTCTAAACGTCCCTGCTATCATCGGATAGGTAGGGGACCTGCTGCAGTGCCCGGGTCCGCCAACGGGGCTGCACGACAGGTCATGTGGCAGGTCTGACGGCCCATCTCAACCACTAGGGGAGTCAAGGGTCGCCTACATATGCCCCTACACGAGTAGCAAGTACGACGGCCATCTCAACCTCCAGGGAGTCAAAGGTCGTCCCCTATGCTACGTACAATAATGATGCATGTCACTATCCCCATGCATCATCCACTATCTATCTCAGCTGTCATCTACATGATATGTAGTAGTCCAGATAACCGGTATGCATCAATACCTAAATCCTAGCGTAAGGTATAAGGTAAACTGTGCATCATCAATCCATACAGAGACAGTAAGCAGTAAAGCTAACGGATACAACTACCGAGGCAAGAGCACAGAGATACAGATATCAGATATCCCTACTGTCATCTACATGATATGCAGTAGTCCAGATAACTGGTATGCACCAATACCTAAATCCTAGCGTAAGGTATAAGGTAAACTGTGCGGCATCGATCCATACTGAAACAGTAAGCAGTAAAGCTAACGGATACACTACTGAAGCAAGAGTACAGTGATAAAGATGTCAGATATCCCTACTATCATCTACATGATATGCAGTAGTCCAGATAACCGATATGCATCAATACCTAAATCCTAGCGTAAGGTATAAGGTAAACTGTGCGGCATCGATCCATACTGAAACAGTAAGCAGTAAAGCTAACGGATACACTACTGAAGCAAGAGTACAGTGATAAAGATGTCAGATATCCCTACTGCTAACTATGTCTAACTATGCATAAAAGAGGTACCCGCCTCCGAGTGAAGTCCGAAATAATATCCGCGGCGCGTGATCTACGTCAACGTCCTGCATCAAAACATATACAACTTAGCTATCTTTTACAATCAAAATTGGATTCAGTTTAGGTCTAACCTAAACCTAACCCAACCAAATTAACCTTAGGAACTAAGATCAATATCCTAACCGAAACCAAGCTCCAATCGCAATCCATCACACTCCAACTAAGACCAAAGTCTCCTAACAAGCTAAGAACAGTCCGGAACAACTCAAACCCAACCAACACCTGTCGGCGGTTCAGAAATGGCAATAGCAGGGAGAATACTACAATCTGCTGGCATCAGAGGTACACGAACTCGGCTCACTACTCCCTGCCGCATCAAGAACAGAATCACACAGATCAAAAGACACCAACAACAAGAACAAACCCCCAATTCACAGTGACTCACACGACAGAAATAGAACAGAGCATAAATACAATACCTCAACCCCGAGAACAACCTGATACAACATCACAAACCAATCTAAATAGAGATTTTAGAACAAAACCTAACACTTACTTATCTGGAAAAACCTCATCCGAAACCTAAACAGCACAGATCCATCCACAAGGAAAGCTCATGTCAATCCCACAACATATCCAGATCAAAGTTCTTACCTGCTGCGACACGCTGGCAACCGATGCTCAACTCAGAACCAATCCGACGAACACCCATAATTGGCGCCAGGGAAAATGAGGTAGATTCTCTAAGGAGTAGGCGATTGCGTGCCCTAGTTCACCTGAGCTCGTCTGGATCGACTGCGTCGGCGAGGGGAGAAGCTGAGGTGGGAGATCAGTAGAGACGGGGGAAGTGGCGTCAGCCAGATCTGAGGAGGAAAGGTGCGTCCAAGTGGAGTCGCCGGCCTTGGGCTCGCCCGCTACTCGGGGAGACGAGGGATCGATGTCGGCAGAGAGCTAAGAGGCGTCGGCTGTGGAGTGGAGGAGAAGAGACGCGATGCAATGGGGATGGATCGGGGCTCGGCGTGCGCTCGTAAGAAGAAGAAGACGAAGAAGGAAGAGAAATCGACTTCAGCTAGGTTTCCCGAAGGTAGGGAGAAGATAAAGGATCGGCTTGGGCTTTGGCTTGGGCTGGGCTGCACGATTTGGGTCTAAATTTTATTAGTGGGAGGCTTTTTACATAAAAGCCCTACATTTTCCTTGAATTTCAAACCCTACCCTTAGGATAAGGGTTTTTTCCTTTTTCGTTTCAACCCTCTAAGTTCCTGTATTTTAACATTCTCCCCCACTAATAAAAAATTTGGTCCCCAAATTTCATTGTCACCTGGGCTAGATACGATCAAACAGTACAAAATACTGAACGTATCACTTACACATACCTCAATCAAACAAGTAGGGATAGCGAGCTCGAATAACATCCTCGAGCTCCCCGGTCGCCTCGACACTCAATGGTGCTGTCATCCGACCCTGCCTAGCTGGAACGTCTTATTCCATAGCTGACGCTCCCGGAGTCCCAAAAACCGCACAGATATCTCCTCATAAGTGGTGCCAGACTGGAGCGGAACAGACACCTCGGATATTATGAGTGTGGAATCTAGCACATGACCTCTCAGCATGGATACATGCATCACGTCGTGGACGCCGGTCAAAAACAGTAGAAGTGCTAGGCGATAAGCTACCGGTCCAATCCTTTCCAGAATCTGGAACGGCCCGATATACCATGGAGCTAGCTTACCTCTGAACAAAAACGGTTCACCCCTTTCTTCGGTGAAACTCGAAGGAAAACATGATTACTCGCAGCAAACTCTATGGGTCTGCGCCTCCGGTCAGCATAGCTCTTCTAGCGATCCTGTACTGCAATAATCTCAGTCTGACAATCTGTACTCACTCTGCCTCGTGCTGAACTCTCTGGGGTCCCAGCAGCTGAGTCTCACCGACCTCATCTCAGAGGGTGGGTGTCCTGCATGCCCTACCGTACAATGCCTCAAACGGTACCATCAATATCGCCGAATGAGAGCCGTTGTTGTAGGCAAACTCTGCCAACTGCAAAATGGTCCTCCCAACTGCCCCAAAAGTCCATCATACACGAGCGCAGTAAGGCCTCCAGAACCTAAACGGTACGCTCGGACTGCCATCTGTCAACAGACGAACAACTAAACCGAATCGCAGCTATGCACTTGTCGCTCGTAGGAGACTCCTACCAGATTCCAGAGTAATCCCTAAAATCTAGTAATCTTCCTATCGTATATACCTACTAAATGATCCATCGAGTCCATCCTACGGATCGAAGGAAAGTGCATAGATTTGGTTAATCATTCAATGATCACCCAAATCGACTCGCGTTGCCTCCATAAACCACGTACTAGGCTTTCTCTCGTAGGGAAATCTTTGAGAGTAAGACCGCTAGTCTCTGACACTCCCTGTGGGTTATGAGCCCACCACGTTACCACTGCGTAAATCGACGTATCAATAGTCTGAATACGAAGACTCTCAATGTCCTTTTCCATGTCGTTCCACTAATAGAAACGTTTCGAATCCCTGTACACTCGGTTACATTCTGAGGATATCGTAAAACTAGGTCAATGCGCCACCGAAATAACTTCTCTGAAACCGGAAGTAATCTCAAGACCGCACCACCTATTACGGAATAAACTGTTCCGCATACACCACGAGGACCCCTACGTCCTACTCCACCTCGAACACACCGAGGGTAATAATCTCTAACCAGAGCACACCTAATCTGATCGACAAAAGTGTCCAATCATCCAAAGGTAACAACATGTGCTCATATACCCAGTCAAGAATACATCCGGATGTTGTCTACGAATAGTAACGACTCATCCCCACCTCCTAAGGCACCAGACTCGAGCAATCCACGTGGTGGCCAGATCATCGGTATGCCCGTACAACATACCAAGGGCATAACTGATCGAGGGATCATCGTCTAACCATCAGCTACAACCGAACAAATAATCAACATCATCCCTATCAAGGGTGCTCAACCCTAGGATCACTTGTGCCACATCTATAATCTGATCGTCCGAATACACAAGAACTGTGCAGATTGGGTTAATCGCTTAACGATCACCCAATTCACATCAAGCCCTCTCCGAGTCCTAAGTAAGTCCATGACAAGATCCTTAATACCGGTTCTTATTTCCAACCATAAATTGGAATCGTCTAGTATAACCCCGCGAGTCTCTAAGATTCAACCTTCATTTATTGACATACCAAATACCTAACCACAACATCCGCGATATCCTCCCTAATATCGGTCCACCAACGGTAACGCCTCCGGTCTCTGTATCTTCGATATTACCTGCAAAACACGCAAACCAAGAACGGTGAGCCTCACTTACCTCATAAGAGCGACGATCAAAGAAGCTCCTCCGTAAATAGGTCAGAAAATTTTCAAACCATAGAACACGCTAGATCACTCCTTTGGGCATGCGTCTGAAAATTCTCGAACTATGGAAACGTCCGAGAGCTAAGACTACCACTGTCATCAGTACGGCCCAGTGACAATAGAAACCCTAACGTCCACGTGCTCGAACCTCTAGCCCTGAGACGAGGAGATAACTGCAATCTCGTCGTCTTCGATGCCAACGAACCACCACATGGACTGGTTTGGAGGTCAACCCGTAATCACTCTCACCTGACAGCCAATGGTCTACCCCTCGGAGACCGTCCTCTACAACATACATCGGCTACAGTCAAATTTCACCGATGTCATACTGCCAACACCCATTCCACCGTATCCCAGTGGATCCTGCTTCTCGATGTGCTATCGAGAATATCCAACACGTACGACCTGTCTATGAGTCATGAAACCTTATAGACTAGAATAGCATCAGATCAGTCGACTAACTGTCGGCTCGTAACCCGATATACTCCAACTCCGCTCCAAAAGGCGATAGAGACACAATCTCTTAGGAGTATCTCAAAGTAATCGAAAAGTAATTATTTGTTTCCTGAGTACCGTCCTTCATGTCTTCACATAAAGGTAACTCAGTCTCGTAAGTGATTTGCATCGTTGCAGAAACCAGAAGTCCACAGGCACCTTCTTGGTTATCCAAACCAAGTACGAGCAATAATCCCGTAAGTATTAAGCAACTAGCTCTACACTCCTCCGGATCGGTACAAGTCACGTTTGACTGTACTATTTAGGTTATCTAACCAAGTATAATGAATCCGAGCTCAAAAAGTCTCACAGAACAGGATATATCTATGACAGTCATACTCATTTTCCAGCTATATCGATTTTTTACTATCAGTTATAGTATTTAGCTAGTACTACACTTCCTGCATCAATGCAGATCATGTACTCACTCGTACCCTCTAGGTTACCTAACTCAACACGAGCGAACCAGAAGTCTAAAACTCCCCGATATAGGAGAAATCATCGCTGTATCGATATACAATCTCAATGTCTCACACAGTCGATAACAACTGATACTGGTATACAACTGATATGGGACAGGAATTCTATAACTTGATTTCCTTAACCTTCGATAGGTTATTGACAGGTTCGACCCTCGTCTTCCGACCATATATCGGTGCTACTCGAGAATCAACATTCTCTGCATCCTAGACGAGTCGGCAACATGTCAACCAGTCACCTATAATCGACTCCCAACATGGTCGCCAATAAAACGGATTGACTACATGTCTTCCAGCCAAAACATATCTACGAGTACCTACCGGTCAAGAATATAAGTCGATATACAATCCCACCAAAATAATAAAATGTCCAACCCTACACTAGACAGTGAATACCAGAAGAGGTAAATGAGTCATGACATATACCTCGTGTCGCCTGGAGATGTCCCATCGCCGCCATGTCCTAATCACGTCTATCGAGAAAATGACTCCGACATAAAATCCGAAAGACACCCACAAGACCACAAGGTATCTCGAGAACCTGAGCTCTGATACCAAATAAATTGTCACGCCCTGAGGAGTCGCTCGTCCGATACCGACCGGACAGCTACTCCCTCGTCCCGGCAGATAATCCAAAAACCAGATTGCCCCGACTACCTCAGCCTGCTTGTACCCCAACCTATAGGGCTGGAACAAGCGACTGTATAAAGCGAGAACGAACACGACGACAACGCTGCGTACCGGTACGACTTACGACAAAACCAAAACGACATCGAGGCCTCCATGGCACACAAAAGTACAACTATACTGTCGTAAAATGAACGACACAACAGAGCACAACATATGACAGCGGAAGGGAAAAGAAACAAAATGAATAAAAGAAAAGGGTACCAACATGTACCACAACCAACACAGAACAACCGCGGAAATCGTCTCGGAGACACATGAACTGGGACAGGCTGCTGGGCAATCCAGACGATCATCCTGAAAAGAGAAAAAAAAACAGAGCCAACGGGGTGAGTTCTAAGAACTCAGCGAATACAGTCTAATATGCACAGGAAGAAATAATAGCAGTAAGTCACCGTCTATCTATCTATCACAATACTGAAGATAACTGCAGTAAAAAGAAATGCAGAACTGAACCATAAACAGTAAAGGAACTACATACCTACCTGCGTCGATCCAAACCCGGTAGTATGCATGTCAACCAAGTGCAACAATCAAGTGCAGCAAACACAATCATATGCATCAATGCACAGTATGCTCATGATGCAGCATGGGTCACCCCTGACGCCAGTCGGTGTAGGTCGCAGTACACGCGAACCGAGTGGGTAGGGCTCTGACCTGGTCTTCCCTGCACGAATAGACGGTCTATGAGGCGGTGCACGCGAGACCGAATGGGTAGGGTCGGAGACCATAAACGTACCCCACCATCGGGTGAAGTAACGCTCTAAACGCCCCTGCTATCATCGGATAGGTACGGGACCTGCTGCAGTGCCCGGGTCCGCCAACGGGGCTGCACGACAGGTCATGTGGCAGGTCTGACGGCCCATCTCAACCACTAGGGGAGTCAAGGGTCGCCTACATATGCCCCTACACGAGTAGCAAGTACGACGGCCATCTCAACCTCCAGGGAGTCAAAGGTCGTCCCTTATGCTACGTGCAATAATGATGCATGTCACTATCCCCATGCATCATCCACTATCTATCCCAACTGTCATCTACATGATATGCAGTAGTCCAGATAACCGGTATGCACCAATACCTAAATCCTAGCGTAAGGTATAAGGTAAACTGTGCATCATCAATCCATACAGAGACAGTAAGCAGTATAGCTAATGGATACAACTACCGAGGCAAGAGCACAGAGATACAGATATCAGATATCCCTACTGTCATCTACATGATATGCAGTAGTCCAGATAACCGGTATACACCAATACCTAAATCCTAGCGTAAGGTATAAGGTAAACTGTGCATCATCAATCCATGCAGAGACAGTAAGCAGTAAAGCTAACGGATACAACTACCGAGGCAAGAGCACAGAGATACAGATATCAGATATCCCTACTGTCATCTACATGATATGCAGTAGTCCAGATAACCGGTATGCACCAATACCTAAATCCTAGCGTAAGGTATAAGGTAAACTGTGCGGCATCGATCCATACTGAAACAGTAAGTAGTAAAGCTAACGGATACACTACTGAAGCAAGAGTACAGTGATAAAGATGTCAGATATCCCTACTGCTAACTATGTCTAATTATGCATAAAAGAGGTACCCGCCTCCGAGTGAAGTCCGAAATAATATCCGCGGCGCGTGATCTACGTCAACGTCCTGCATCAAAACATATACAACTTAGCTATCTTTTACAATCAAAATTGGATTCAGTTTAGGTCTAACCTAAACCTAACCCAACCAAATTAACCTTAGGAACTAAGATCAATATCCTAACCGAAACCAAGCTCCAATCGCAATCCATCACACTCCAACTAAGACCAAAGTCTCCTAACAAGCTAAGAACAGTCCGGAACAACTCAAACCCAACCAACACCTGTCGGCGGGTTCAGAAATGGCAATAGCAGGGAGAATACTACAATCTGCTGGCATCAGAGGTACACGAACTCGGCTCACTACTCCCTGCCGCATCAAGAACAGAACCACACAGATCAAAAGACACCAACAACAAGAACAAACCCCCAATTCACAGTGACTCACACGACAGAAATAGAACAGAGCATAAATACAATACCTCAACCCCGAGAACAACCTGATACAACATCACAAACCAATCTAAATAGAGATTTTAGAACAAAACCTAACACTTACTTATCTGGAAAAACCTCATCCGAAACCTAAACAGCACAGATCCATCCACAAGGAAAGCTCATGTCAATCCCACAACATATCCAGATCAAAGTTCTTACCTGCTGCGACACGCTGGCAACCGATGCTCAACTCAAAACCAATCCGACGAACACCCATGATTGGCGCCAGGGAAAATGAGGTAGATCCTCTAAGGAGTAGGCGATTGCGTGCCCTAGTTCACCTGAGCTCGTCTGGATCGACTGCGTCGGCGAGGGGAGAAGCTGAGGTGGGAGATCAGTAGAGACGGGGAAAGTGGCGTCAGCCAGATCTGAGGAGGAAAGGTGCGTCCGAGTGGAGTTGCCGGCCTTGGGCTCGCCCGCTACTCGGGGAGACGAGGGATCGATGTCGGCAGAGAGCTAAGAGGCGTCGGCTGTGGAGTGGAGGAGAAGAGACGCGATGCGATGGGGATGGATCGGGGCTCGGCGTGCGCTCGCAAGAAGAAGACGAAGAAGGAAGAGAAATCGACTTCAGCTAGGTTTCCCGAAGGTAGGGAGAAGATAAAGGATCGGCTTGGGCTTTGGCTTGGGCTGGGCTGCACGATTTGGGTCTAAATTTTATTAGTGGGAGGCTTTTTACATAAAAGCCCTACATTTTCCTTGAATTTCAAACCCTACCCTTAGGATAAGGGTTTTTTCCTTTTTCGTTTCAACCCTCTAAGTTCCTGTATTTTAACAAGATTAGTTTGGCGTCGTCTGTGGGAATGATGCTTAGTCACGTTATAAGATGTGACATCGGTAAGCCACTGGTTATGGCATGCTCAAGGGGTAATTCGATACGCTTGATAGAAGACAACAATAAATGTCGGTCACGCCTCATTTAATGTGTAATCTTTTAGAGATAATCCTCATTAAATGTTGGGATTTGCCTCTCTCTTTATTACATGGCAGCAGTATTCTGAAAATAATTCCAAAACTTGCTCAGTCAGTCGAACTCACGCTATAAGTACCCCAGGTAAGTTTTGATGTGGTAAACTGAGTCAAACTTAGGTCTTATTGGTGTTTGATCCCTTTGCCTAAGTCTACAGGAGCTTAGGAGCACAAGAAGTTGAGTGGAAGACACAACGGTTGAGAAGGATGACATGGGAAGGGAGCCGACGGGCTAGATGCATCCGAGAGATGTGGAGGTCTACGGAAGAGTACGCTAGTGGAGCTAGAATGATGCACAACGTCCAAGGGACGAGAAGCCAGGAGGAAGCACGCTCAAGGAGAAGGCCGGAGAAGGGTTTGGGCGAGCCCAACTTTGGAAGGCTGGAGATCACCCAGAAACCGGGAGAAAGCACGCTTGAAGGCTGGTCAACAAGTTTTTGACTAGTCAAACTCAGGCGCCCATGAATGGTGGTGCTCGGTTGGACTTGGGCGCCCTTATTCCTGGGCACTCAAACTGACTTGGGCGCTCATGTGTCCAAACCCTATTGCGAACTAGTCGTTCAATAGCCATTGTGATGTGGATAAGCCTTGACCACGTGTTAGGCATCCGTGTGCACTCGGGCCCCCAAGAAGTGCCACGTCAGCACTTCGATAAAGTTTCATAGGGGCTATAAATAGACCCCTGAACTCAGTTCAAATCAACAATTCATTGTAATGAAATCTTCTATTGTTCTTTTCATTGTTTCTCTAAGTTCTCAACAGTGTAAGAGGCTTCTCTGCCCATAAGGAGTATTCTGATGATTGTGCTCTATTTGTCTTGGATTAGCAACCACCCAGGTTGTAACCAAGTAACTCGTCTGTGTCTCTTTACTTTTTCTTAGTTATTTTGTTTATGTTATTTATTTGTGATAACTAATGTCTATCTTTGTTTAAGAAATAACAAAAGATCGAGTTTTATTTTTCAGGAGAAATTCACCTCTCTCTTACGACCACAGGATCCCTATACTCGCCTCCTTTGATCGGACTTGATGGGAAGGTTAGTGATGTGGTTGAAATGATAGGGATCTATGTCATCCCCAAAGCCCACCCAGACAAGATGCATGTTATCCCGCCTGGGTGGGATAACGTGTGCCAAACAGGGCAAATCCTGCTATTGAATAGCTTAATCAGAATTAATAACCCATAAAGATACCACTCCCTACTCAAGATGATAATTTTCGAGAGAATACTCGAAGAGTAGTTAACTTATCTGGCTCCCAGGCGGATATCTAATCAACCGCTTATAGATCCTGACCGAGCAGAGGACCACTCCTTGCATGAGTTTCCAATCGGGCACTGGGCTAAGTGAATATGACCAGACAACCCTACATTAAAGCTGCCTGTCCCGACCAATGTCTCTCTCGTTAACAAATGGCTTAGGCTCAAAGCATTAAAGGCAAAGACAGGTGAAGGGATTAAATTAACTGTAATAGTAAGTGTGCCGAAAGTCATAATCACTGATAAATTATAAAAGGTGCCCATAATGGTCCCTGTGCCATTAATGCAAAAGATAGATGGCCATTCAAGGCAAGAAGAGGTCACACATATGAAAAAATTAGGTCTCTGGCAACTGAATACTTTACTAGACAACTGAATACTTTACTACATTCCTCTACTTCTTTCTAGATTCTGACATGAGCGTTGGAGTGGTATTGCCAAAGAATTCCTGATGTGCATAGATTATATATGGTTTTATGCATTGTTTGTCACACATCTACTTGTATTTTATGAGCATGATCTACTCTTTCACACCTTATTTCTTTATGATTTTGCTACTTTTACTATCTTGGTTCGAAGAACTGCTCATTATTGGTTTCATTAATAAGACACGATTTGGAGTGAAAATGGGAATGGAAACTGAACCGGAGCTAGACTAGGGTCATGTGGACTCACACGACCCTCTCCCCCCTCACATGGTAGGGTCGTGCCCCATGGCACGACCCGTGCCACCTCCCAGGATGAGGCACGATGGGGTTGTGACCCTGTGCTCCTTGGCCAAAGATGGCACGACACATGCCTCTCTCTAGGTCGAGGTCGTGCCCCCGTGCCCCTTTTGCCGATGGGGGCAACATGGGGTCGTGCGACACCCCTATAAAGGTGTGCCCTTCTCCCTTTTTTGAGAATATTTAGCTAGAGCTTTGTCCTAGGGCCTTGGGAGAGAGGTCCTCCCCTCCATAAGAGATCCTAGAGTCGCGCCATTGCCTCCTCGATGATCCGTCCACCTCCGGAGCAAGGAGATCCTTTAAGAAGACCCACGCCTCGATGATAAGCATTCTCTTCTCACTTCTCTTCATGTTTTGAGTTATAGATGCTTTATCTATCGTCTTCTTATTGTATCTTTATTATAATGGAGTAGTTCTCCAAATCTAGGATGTATGAGGTAGTTACAATGTGATGATATTGTATAAAGTATGTATTTTTGCATTTCCTATTTCAATGAGATATCTATGGTTATTTTATGTGTATATTGCCTTCTATGTGTTTGTTGAAATGCTTGTATGGTGAATACATATAATTGCAAGGGTTTAGCCACCACGTAGAGGGAGTGTCCAAGATCGAATGGCCAAAGATCGTATGGCTGAGGAGCCTTCGTGATAGAGGTCACCTTTAATCGGATATCTCGGACATTGTCTCAAAATGAAGGTCAATTCCTTTAAGAGATTAGCTAACATGATTTAATGAGTTTCTCCGTATCTCGTATTACGAAGTGTTTAGCATAATCTAGAAACATATGACCGAGGACCCTTAGTGACAAAGAGTTACATTTAAGTTGATATCTCATTGTTAGTAGGAGCCCTAGAGCCAATTATGTGATGATTGACTAGGGACATTTTGTATCATATTCTATCATTAATAAATGCATGTTTGGTTATTATACATACTTTGTATTTGTGCCAAATAATTAAGTATAATAATGTCCTTGGGTAGTAGGTTCTTATCTACATTATATCGATTGATTGAATCGATAGTGAGATAATGTAAAGAACACTACTCTAAATCATTCCTAGTCAAGTATTAATATTCAAGGACAATATTAATGTATAGAGACTAGCATGTAGGTCAACTGATGACTTGAGCTCATAAGTCATAGATATGTGATATCAAGTTGACACATGGGTATACATTGGAGAATGTATACTGAATTGACCCGCCATGGGAAAGTTTCATAGATTGTCATATGAGTGTCATAAACTTTCTCATGTGACTATTAGTATGAAAAGTCCTTAGACCTGAAGTCACTACGGTTCCCTACATAAGGAGTTATGTACTTTGGTATCGTCAAACGTCACCCGTAACAGGGTGGACTATAAAGGCGATCACTGGATATATAATGAATTATGCGGAGAGATGTGAGTGATATAGATGGGATCTATCCCTCCCATATGACGGGAGTGATATCTGTGGGCCTCTTGATCGAGTAAGACTACTGAAACGCATGACCATGCTCAAATGAGTCAATATGAGATATTGAGCTCATTTGTTTGAGTGAGTCTACTCAGGGATCAAGAAACACAAGATTGATTGAGGATGACACGGTTTATGCCTCATTGGTCAATCTAGATATCAAGGATAGAAGGACAAGGTCATACATTATCATAGTCACGGAGGTTTAGTTGGATCTCGACTTTTCTTGTTACTTGGGTAGCAATGATGCATTTGCTAGATGACGCTCATTGCTTATGTGTCTAAGGTGTTTAGGCGCATTGCCAACGTCACGAGAACCTATTGGGTCACACACTAAGGACATGATGCTTCGGGAAATCTGATTGGGAGCCCGAGTTGGGAACTCGAGAAATCTGATCGGGAGCCCGAGTTGGGAACTCGGGAGACTAGCTCGGGAGCTTGGGACAAAAGCTCGGGAGACTCAGGTCGGGAGCTCAGGTCGGGAGCTCAGGTCGAGAGCTCAGGGACTTGGTCGGGAGCTCGGCGCTCGGCAGATTGGGCCGGCGCTCGGCAGACTGGGTCGGGAGCTCGGCAGACTGGGTCGCGAGCTCGGCGACTTGCTCAACAGACTTGGTCGGGAGACCAGGTCGGAAGCCCGAGAGGCCCGGCCGGAATTGCAGGAGAAATTCATTAAAGTGTTTAATGAAGGAAAGAGAAAAGTCTCTCTTCATTGGATGAAGAGGAGGTGAAGAGTCACATGAAAGGATGTGCTCTTTATTGGCTTTAATGAAGGAAAGTCAAAGAGACAAAAGACTCTTCATATTCATGGGATGAGTATAAAAGAGAGTCTAGTCATTTTGAATGATAAGTGAGAGCTATTTCTTCTTCCCTTCCTCTCTTCTTCCTCTTCTCCCTCTTGGCCGAAACCCTTTTGGGTTCTTGGTGGTTTTGTGAACTATCTCAAGTTGCTAGCACAACTAAGGTAGTTCTTCCCGAAGTTGAGAGATCGTGTCCGTGTGGATACGAATAGAGGCACGGACACTTGAACGTGCAAGAGATCCGGCGCATCTTGGACGAGTGGGATAAGCGAAAGGCACGCTCCAAAGGTATACAGTTAGATAGATCTATTAGATAGATGAACTTTGTACGAGATTTTCTTTCGTATGGATCACTCAAAGGTTCTGGTTTCCGCTACGTTTTGTGTTTTTGGTGCCGGGAGATCCCAACACGTATGGCCGAAGAGCCTTCATGATAGAGGTCACCTTTAATCGGACATCTCGGACATTGTCTCAAAATGAAGGTCAATTCCTTTAAGAGATTAGCTAACATGATTTAATGAGTTTCTCCGTATCTCTTATTACGAAGTGTTTAGCGTAATCTAGAAACGTATGACCGAGGACCCTTAGTGACAAAGAGTTACCTTTAACCGGATTCTTTAGGTTACCTACTCTACTTAATGACATTGGATGCCCAAGAGAGAAGTACTCTGGCATACTTCTGCAAGGTTAATATCAGTACTTAGTTAGGATCTCGTCAAGGATATAGCCATAGAGATTAGGTTATGAACGATTCATAGGGTATGAATTAGCATTGTAACGAAATCAAAATCTTGGATTCCACCCATCCATCCCTTCCCCAAGGACCAAAGCTCTTTTTTATCTCTCCCTCTCTCTTCTTCTCTTGTCTCCTCCCTCAAGCAAGCTGTTCTCAATCCAACATTGTGACATCTAAGTAGCTTACCTTGCGAAATTGACTAGTACTTAATCAAATCCCCGACGCCATTTTAACCCTCTTCCACAACTATGTTCTGCAAGTGTTCTAGGTTATTCTCCCTCTCCATCCACGTGGCCTCTCCAATGCCACAACCACCTTATCGGCTCTCTCTCCTAGTCACCAAACTCGTTCTCCTAGCATCTCACGACATGATCATTGGTCAAGTGTTTCCGGATGATAAAAGTTTCCGAAAAGTATTAGAGGATTATGTGATATATAAAGGCTTTGAGATTATACACATGGATACTAGAAGTTACAAAATGAAGTTCATTCATAAGGTTCAATCTTATTCTTTGAGAATAATTCCTAGAGGACCCAAAAATTTTCAAATCACGTTTTTGATAATTTACAAACTTGTTCAAAGTCTTTGAGAAAAAGAAGGGACGAGAAAAAGAAAGGATCATAAAAACCATACTAGTCCTTGAGTTGCTAATGTGTCAGCTCAAAGGCCTTTTAAGGCCTATTCTTAGGCTCCCATATTAATTATGTTCATTGTTTTAAAAGTTCATTTTTAATTTAAAGTTATATTTAAAAATGTTCATTTTTAATTTTAAATTATTTTAATTTTATTTGTTCTATTTTATTTATTGATATTTTATTTTTTAAAACTTAATGACTCTTCTTTTTCATATTGATCTCTCAAAAGCATGTGCCCTCATAGCCATTGGCGATCCCGTGCCCTTCCCTCTCTCATCAATGTGCCCATGTCTTTTTCCGCTCTCATGCAGTGATATTGCGTTCTTTCTCTTTCTCGCCAATGATACTTACAAAGGATGCTCTTTGCCTTCCCCATCAATGATCTCTCTTCCTCAGTCTTTCTTCCCCTTCTTTAAGAAGAATGGAACTTAGCTTCCGCATTCATTCAATTCAAAGCAATATGTTAGATTTTCAAAACATAACATTGAGATTTTTTTTATTATTACATAAACTAAAAAATGACAATTCAATTAATACTATTAGTAAAATTTTACAATATAAAGAAATGAACATTGCTATTGGATTAGATTAGTTAAAGATTTTATTTATTTTTCTAATGGTAGCAAATCTATTATCCTATAACCAATTGAGAACCTCCACCAGACCTTGTTTCTTTCTTTTTTTAATGATTATAGTGAAAATATATTCACATCTGTTGTAGTTTCTACTAAAGAGATTACAAATGAAATGAATATATAACCAAATTTTTTATAAAAATATATAATTAGAAGAAATAAATAATTTGATGAAAATGAAATTACTGACATGAAATTTTCACTGAATTTTTTTTAAAATTAATTATTTTAATTATAAATTTGATCATGTCATTTCTTGAAAATTTGAAAAAAAAAAATTAAAACATGACATATTATTTGATATTGATGGTTTAAATTTATTTTCAAAATTAAAATTTTTAAAAAATAATAAATCATGAATTAAAAACAACACTTAAATCCTAAACTAATAAAAATATAATTTTTTTCTTAATTTTTAAAAAATAAAATTAATAAAATCTTATTTACTAGTTAGTTACATTGCATTTCAAAAAGTTAATGTTATTTTTTAAGAATTAAATATTTAAATATTTTTTTTTGTCTAGGACTCGAAATGATTAAGACGACCCTAGATTAATTTAGATTCAAGAGCAAGTGATGACTAGCGAAAAATATATGTCGAGGATGATTATAACAGACATTCAAAAAGAATTGGAAAAATAATTTCATACCAGAAGCATTACGAGACAAAGCCCAAGCAATGGTTAATGTATATGTGGATTATTCTAACTTTTACAATGAGATTTACGTACTTACTAGAGAATTAAAGATCGGAGATAACCATATAGTAGTTCACATTATGTCTCTTGGGAGTCGATTCTGAGGTTGCTGTTAGGATGATATAAAGTAATATGATTTCATCAAAATTAGTATTGGATATTATCTCCGTAAAATGATATTACTCCGTTACAATGCTTACGGATAGCAGCAATTCGTTTCCCAAGATATAACGATAATATCTCGAAATAACAACACTATAAATTTCGAGACCAGCGAACTTTCTCGTAGGCTTTTTGGACTCTGGATGCACAAGATAGGATGAATATTAATGACTTTGATGATTGAATGAATAAATTCATCATCTAGGGAATTCTATTTATACAAGGAAAGAAGTGAGGTACCCTTTGGTGAATGAGTGTGACCTTTGGTTTAGGATTAATCTGATTTGTTCGATCTGGAGGGTTGTAACCCGTCAGATAGCCCTTTGATCTCATCCATCAGACCTGGATGGTTCTAACTCTTCAGATCTCCTTTTGATCTTAGCCGCTGGACTTGATCAGACGCTTCAGATTAAGTCTTATTACCAATGGTCAGATCGCGGCTCTTCGCGATCAATACTCCAGATCGCGTCACTTGCAATCTAGCACCCATCTTTGATCCAACGATTGCCATCTGTTTGCTCAGTCAGCTGTCCAGTTATCTCTCTCCTCCTACCTGAGTATCACGTAGGCACGGTCACGTCACTTGGAGCATAAATTTAAGCTCCTCAATGCTCCTCGCGACGATGCGAAGTGCAAAGTTCGCCAACAAAGCATCCATTGTGCACGTACGCGTGTGTGCACGTAGCCGGTGGTGGGCTCGCAGGTGTGAGCACCTGCTCACCTGTGAGAAGAGACCACTTGTGTTTTTCTTTTTTAACTCCATTAACACAGGAACACATATAAGGTGGCAAACTCCTTTGGAAATTTCAATGTAGGACTATTCCTCATCTACTTCCTTCTATGTCAATTTACTTACTGACTTTAAACAATTAATTTCTCATTCACCTGTAATCGATTTTGAGCAAATTAATAGTCTAGATTCATTTATGTGAAACATAAATTTCATATTTGAAGTCAATTCAGACTTTCATCGATTGATGACACCTCGATTTCCCTTTGCAAAACCATATTCAATCTTTTTTAAGAACTAAATATCCAACAATCCCCCACATGAATGAAAATTAATACATGTATGCATACTAACACTTTACAAGAGTTCAATCGTTAAGTCAATGCATCGGGAGAGGTAGCTTGTGGCTATGAACCTTCTGTAGTGGAATGTTATCAAGCATACTAGGCTGCGCACTGAATGTGATGTCTTGAACTGCTCAGCTGTTTGTGTACACTAAGACAATAACACTCACACAGGGACTTATCTCACCTACTTTTGGCTCTCATGATTGGTTCCATTTTGGCCATGGACATCATCTTGGATTCATAAGTGTTTCATTGAAGCGGTCTGTCTTCACACTCACATAGGTGACACATCTATCAAGAGTATCCTACCATACTTCACATTATAAAGGTATTGAAGTCATTAAAAATATAAGTTTAACCTCATTACATGTGGTAGGACAACACATGTTCATCCTAGGAGTGGGATAGAGATAATATATCTCGTGTGCCGTAACACAACTTTTGTAACTTTGTTGTCCCGTTGAACCAAGATCTTGGGATCTCTAGCCAATAAGGTTGGATTACCGCTACAGTCATTTCAGTTGTAGATTTTTAATCTCATTCCTCTTGATGAGCAGTATACTTGATCTCGACTTACCCCTTTCGTAAGAGGATCTGCCAAATTATCTTTGGACTTAAAATATTCGATTGCAATCACTCCATTCGAGATCAACTACCTAATGGTATTGTGTCTATGACGTATATATCGTGACTTACCATTATACATACTACTCTGTGTCCTTCCAATCGTCGATTGACTATCACAGTGTATAAGTACGGTGGGCACAATTTCGTTCAGCTTAGAATATCTTCTAAGAAGTTCCGCAGCCATTCAGCTTCCTCAGCTGCTTTGTCTAGTGCTATAAACTCAGATTCCATAGTTAACCGAGCAATGCACGTTTGCTTAGTAGACTTCCAAGATACCGCTCCCCTATCGATCGTGAATACATATCCATTAGTGGATTTGGAGTCTTTTGTATCTGATATCCAATTAACATCACAATATCCCTCTAAGACAACAGGATATTTTCCGTAATATAATATGTAGTTGATAGTATATTTCAAATACCTAAGAACTCGCATCAGTGCTTTCCAATGAGTATTGTTTGGATTACTTATAAAACGACTCAGCTTATTGACCGCACAAGTAATATCCGAACGTGTGTAGTTTGTGAGATACATCAAACTGCCTATTATCCGAGAATATTCCAATTGCGATATGGGCTCACCATGGTTTTTTGCTAAGTGTTGACTTAGATCCATAGGTGTTTTCACTGTAGAGAGATCGTATGCATTGAACCTTTTCAATATCGACTCTACATAGTGGGATTGTGTCAGAACTATCCCATCAGATGTCCTAAGAATTTTAATTGCAAATATAACATCTTCTTAGCCAATATCTTTCATATCGAAATTGTTGGTCAACATTCTCTTTGTACTCATGATTATTACCCATTATAAGTATGTCATTTACGTATAGACAGACGATTATATGACCTTCAGGTGTGGTTTTGACATAAATACATTTGTCACATTCATTTGTTTTGAATTTGTTTGACAATATTACTTTGTCAAATTTTTCGTGTCATGTTTAGGCGCTTGTTTAAGTCCGTATAATGACTTAACAAGTCGACACACATTTTCCTCTTTTCCTGGAGCTACGGTCCCCTCGGGTTGCTCCATATAAATTTTTTCTTCCAACTCACAATTTAAGAATGCTGTCTTAACATCCATTTGATGTATTTTAAGGTCATACAGTGCTGCGATGACTATCAGCACTCGTATGGATGTAATTCTTGTCACAGGTGAGTAGGTATCGAAGTAGTCTAGGCCTTCCTTTTGCTTGAACCATTTGGCTACAAGTCTGGTCTTATACTTGTCAATCGATCCATCAGCTTTATACTTGCGTTTTAGTATCCACTTACAACCTAATGGTTTAGTACCAGTAGGAAGGTCCACTAATTCCCAAGTATGATTATTCATGATGGACTCGATTTTATTATTGACAGTCTCTTGCCATAATGGGGCGTCGGGACTAGAAAAAGTTTCACTTAATGTTCTTGGGTCCATTTCTGACATAAAAGTCATGAAGTTCGGCCCGACCGATTTCTCAACTCTAGCCCGTTTGCTCCGACGTGGCTGTAAGCTTTGATCGTCAATAGTCCTTTTTCGACAACTAAGTTCAGGAACATCTTGTTCATTAGAACTTCCGTTGCAATCACTTTGAACGTTTCCTTTCTTATTTGAGAATGCATTTTCAAAGAATATTATATTGCATTCCGAGATTCTATGGTTGTTCCCAGATGAATATCAGGAATGTTTGACCTGTGAACTATGAAACGATATGCACTACTGTTATGGGCATATCCAACAAATATCGCATTGAACATTTTTGGTCCGATCTTTACTTGCTTTGGTTTGGGTACTTCGACCTTTGCCAAAGACCACCACACTTTAAAGTATTTGTATGATGACTCAAGGCCTTTCCAAAGTTTATATGATATTTTATCATTTTTCTTGTAAGAGATTTTATTGAGAATGCGATTTGCCAATAATATAACTTTCCCCCACAAATTCTGGGGTAAGCCAGAATTTATCAACAAGACATTTATTATTTTATTTAGTGTCCGATTTTTATGTTCGACAACACCATTTGATTGAGGCGAGTATGGCGCCATTGTCTGATGGATAATGCCAGATTCTGAACAAAACTTATCAAACGGTGCACCATATTTCACTACTAGAATTTTTGCATTCAACAACACATAATCGACAACGGTTTTTTGATAAAGTATTGTCGTATGTCAATTTAACAACAGTTTTAGTATTAACCGTTGTTGTTGATGGTCTGTATACGTAAAAAGACAACAGTAATAACAAAATGTTGTCGTATGTATACTCAACGACAACAGTTATAAAATAACTGTTGTCTATAGGCGAGATTTACAACAACTGATGTGATAAACTGTTGTCTATTATGACAATAGACAACAGTTATATTAAACTGTTGTTGTTGTATTGTTGTGCTATTCAATCAATAAATAAAATCAACGGTGGATATCCGACTGCAAAAAAAACAACAAACTATTGAAGTTCTCGTCGCACAAACTATTGAAGTTTGATTTTTTTTGAAATATATGTATATATATAAATTAGTTAAGGAAAAAGTTGAGAATTATTTAAGCACCTCCTCGTGCCCTAGTGAAACCGCCGAACCCCTCCCCTCTCCGCCCGAAGCTGCATCCCTTCCTCGCGATCGCGCTGTGCCGCCCTTCGCCGGCGCCTCCTGATCTCCGGCGGGCAATGGTCACCAGGCCCCCCATCTCTCTGTCGCGAACGTTCTCGACGCCGAGCTCCTTCATGCGAAGCCATGTGCCACTACCTTCCTCTCTCTCGGATCGTCGACGCCAAGGTTCGTCGCCGGCCGCACCGCCCTCGCCGGTGCGATCCTATCCGTGCTCCTTTGTCAATCGCTGAGCGCCAGACACGGACGATCCTTTCTTCTTCTTCCTCCTGTGGCGCCGCAAGCGCGAGCGACGCCGAGCGCCGCTCGGCCGGTCGACCGTCCTTCACCTCAGTCCGAGCGAGTGACACCCCCGGAGTAACTTCATCCGGATCTCCTCCTCACTCGACCGACATTGGTGATCCTTTCCCCATCCTTTCTCTGATCTGAGTTGCGGCCCTGTCACTCGCGACTCTTCCTTCACGCAACCTAGCTGTCGTCGGCCATCATCCAGGTTTGATGTCTGTTTGTTTTTAAAGTTTATGTGCCGTGAGTGGTGGTAGATAGGTTAGTTGTTTGTTGTCTTTGTTTGGGTGTGGTGTTGGCATAGGTCTTTGGCTGTGTTTTGCCGTGAGTTCATGGAGGAGTTTATACCATTTTGGTTGGGTTCCATTGATGCAAGGGTTACTTGGTTTGAATAAGTTATGGTTAATTAAGGATTATGTGATGACTTCGTCGATATGTGGGGAATTAATCTTGGAATTGATTTATAAGTTGGAGCTAAGGTTTAGTAGGCTAGTAATTTGATTAATAATGATTAGTTGTATAGATTTAATTAATGGAGTAATTAAAAGATGGTTTAATTAGTTGTATAGGTTTTCTCCATATTCATTCTCCCTTTGCGTTTTCCAGCCTACTATTTGATTTCTTAAAATATGGTTTAATCTATATCAGTTGCACTAACATTTTCAATGCCAACAAGCGTAAGCTATAGTTTGTACTGATTATTATGGCACTTTGTAGTTTGTTATGGCACTATCCAATCCTTTGCATGGTGCACGAAAGGCAGGCACTGTTGGGAAACCCCTTCCTCGAGTTGAGGTATGTGAAGTATTTGGTTGTACATGAAAGTGCTTCATGTTTCTCTATATTACAAGAATGTCATGCATGTTTTATATGGTGATAGTGTTACTTATTGTTGAGCCAGAATTGGAATTCTTTGTTTTCTGCAATGGAAAAAAAATGATCTAACTTAATTTGATGTAAACTTGTATGAGTGCTATCTTTGGCATAAAGTTTGAGCAGAATTCTAATTTTTAAAGTTGTTCGAAGTTAGAAGGAGAACCCTCTAGCAGTTGGAGACATTGCTTTACGTGTACTTTTTTGTCTTGTCTTTCAATTCAATCTCTTTTATGTGATTGTCTGGATTATGCTTCCCTCTGGCTTTTTCACTTGGTTCCTGGTTGTGGTCTCCATGGAAAACCACTAACATATGCTTTGTTGCTTAATCAGCCACTAACTCTGGCTGCTCCTGTCTAGGTCAAGATTCTTGCAAAAGATGGTAGTCCTGTTGGTGCAAATAGAGTGGGAGAGCTTTGTATAAGAAGTCCCTCTTTATTCAAGGAATACTGGAAAAAACCTGAGGTTTGATCAATTTTAGCTCTTGTTTTGATAACAGTAATATATTGGTTTTTCATGCTTTGCCTTAGGTTCCTAGGCAACCGGATGCCAAACAATGTGGATATTATGTGATGAGATTTATGAAGCAAATTACTGAAGAAGTTACATCAATCGATGGGGATGCATTCCGAACGATAGTAATAATTTTTTTATTATCTCAAATATTTAAAGTTATCTAGTTATAAATTTTTTCAAGTTATTATGTTTTATTCTGTACAATCATATAATGTGTTTTTGTTCATAGTTTGCAAAAGCAGAGTACTCCCAAGATGAAATTGATGAAGTGCGCTCCGCAATAGCTGATTGTATACAGGATTATATTTGATAATAGGTATGTAAATATTAGGCATTCAGTTGTTATTTGATACTATTTTGGTGAATTATCATTCAGTTGGTGAATTATTTTTATATCCTATGTACGTTTTATTTTTTTGGTGAATTATCATTCAGTTGTTATTGGATACTTTTTTGGTGAATTATCATTCAGTTCTGCCTAACATCCTTTCGCAAATTTCGCTAACAGTGTTAACATTACAAAGGTATATTTATGCTTTCTTCATTCAAGACTATGAAAACGTGTGGTCTTAAGTGCATTCCTTGTTTGCTATGTTCACTAACAGATCTTCTGTTAAAATCTCTCTTGCTTGTTTTATGATCTTAGCAAGGGAAGATTTTTCCATTTTTCTGCAACCTTTGCACTTCTGTCTATTACACATCATCTTTTTTGGCTGGTATTATGAATTCCTTCTCTGACAATTCCATTGTTGGGGTTATCTCCAGATTCAGTGGACATTAGTTCTAATTCCAAATTTATGCCGTCTTCTCTCTGCTTTGGCACATCTCAATATTACTTTCTGTGATTGTCAATCCATCTCATATTATCTTGAACAAATATGGTTATGAGTTATTTGTTTCATAACTTCATTGTATCATGCATATCATCTTCATCCTCTAAGCCACAACTATTATGTTGCAAACAATTCTTGTTTCTGACACTTATAGTTGTATAATTAAATAAGTTGAGTCAGTTGGATTAGTTGTATATGTAGAGCAATATTTTGGAAAATTCTATAGAACATGGAGTTTTTATCAACATTCTCGTATAGTGTTGTCACCTTATCAAGTATATCACATAGCTAATCTATTAATAGTTGAGACCTTTTAGCTTATTCTTATACCTCTTTGATTATATGTATAATCACCAGTGTTTTCCTGAATTTTTAATTTGATTGGATTGAGTTGAAACTCAGGTTCTGTATCTAGAACAGTTCGCACTAACTAGCTTCTGCTCCTTGGAGTCTTTGTTATAAACTACAAAAAAATCAAAATTTTGTTTGTATTTTTATTTGAAGCGCAAAACAAACTTATTCCCTTGTCTGCTTTTTGTGATGTGAATAGGAAAAAACATTACAATTTCTAATCTCTCTAGAAATTTACAATTAGCCATATTCTGTTGCCTGCTCCATAGTTATTTGTTATTCTTTCTTTTTCATCATGAATGCAAACTTCAAGGACAGTAGTGCTAAGTTTCTATTTGTTTCACCAATCTCATTTGCTAGGGAACATTCATCATTGCAAGATGGCGGGGAATTCAAGTTGCTGTCAAGAAGTTCAGCGATGAAGTAATGTCCGATGAAGATAAATTGTGGGTTGGTTCTATATTTCATCATAATCTGTGTCTGCAATCTTTAATCTCTACTCTGTATTGATTTTTTTTCATATATCAATTAGAGTTTCTTTGTACACCTTGCAGAAGGGCATTCAGAGATGAGCTTGCATTACTTCAATTAATACGACATCCAAATGTTGTCCAGTTCTTAGGTGCTGTTACTCAGAGTAGTCCAATGATGATTGTCACAGAATATTTGCGAAAGGTTGCTCCTCAAACTGTAATATATAATTTGGGTCAGAATTATATATAATTTGAACTCTTGTAATTTGGGTCAGAAGATACTTTAGTGGTTTCGTCTGTTTTGGATAGAAGATACTTTTGTGGTTTCGTCTGTAGAAAGCTTGTGGTGGATCTTTATTGTAAATATGTTGATGATGTTTGATATATATATATATATAGTTTTTGTTTCGAGGTTAAATTATTGCCTTTTAATTGAAAATATTGGTATGAAACTGTTGTGGAACAGTGCAAAAGCACAACAGATTTTTTTTAAAGCTAAACTGTTGTTGTAAATAAACGGTGGTATACGACAACACAGTGATAAAACTGTTGTCGAATATGATAAAAGACAACGGTGAATATGACATACGACAACGGTGATAAACTGTTGTTATTGATATACGACAACGGTTATAAAAACTGTTGTCGAATATGATAAAAGACAAAGGTGAATATGGCATACGACAACGGTGATAAACTGTTGTTGATTGTGATATACGACAACAGTGATAAACGGTGATAAACTGTTGTCGAATGTGATATACGACAACAGTGGAAATCAAACTGTTGTCGAATGTGATATACGACAACAATGATTCACTGTTGTCGTAGACCCCCCCTTTAACAACATGGCCTTTAACAACAGTGGTATTTGACCTACGACAACAGTGATTCACTGTTGTTAAATGCATTTTTTCTAGTAGTGTTCTCTATCTCTATCGCTACGAATTATTTTAATTAGTTTATCAAGTTGATTCTCAACTTTGTTTTATAGGTTCTGAAAGCCTCCAAGGCTTCATCTTTACTTCTTAAAAGAAAGACATAATAGAATCTCGTGCAATCATCGATAAAAGTAATAAAATCCTTTTTACCTCCTCTAGTTTGCACAAATTTTAAGTCACATAGATCACTATGTATCAATTCTAGAGGAGTCATTGACCTTTCGACCGAATGAAAAGGTAGTCTCGTTGTCTTTGTTTTCACACACACTCCACATTTGTGCGTTTCGCCAACATTGACGTTCGACCATAAATTAAAGCACTCAACAACGTAGCTGGAAGCTTTTATTTTATTACCATCAAATTCATAGTGTACAGTCATTACAACCATTTTGAACAGACTCTGTTCCAAATATCCCTTACATACGAAGACACCATTCTTCGTAGTACAAAGTTGTTTGATTGGAACACTAGTCTAAAGCCGACCTTGACAAGTGTCGATCCAGAAACTAGGTTCTTTCTGATGTCGGAAATGTGGAGCACATCAATGAATGTTAGCTCCTTTCCAGATGTCATCTCAAGACAACTTTTCCGAGTCCGATAATCGACGATGTAGTGGAATTGCCCATATAGAGCTTTTTTCCACTTATAGACGTATACTTGAAAAATATCGTCTTATCAGAACAGATGTGACGTGTTGCTCCAATATCGATCCACCACTGCTTTGGGTTGTCCACCACCGTGTTGGCTTTAAACACAACCGCGGTGAGATCTAGTTCTGATAAATCGGGGAGCTTGTAATCAGAAGTTGCGACATGGTTCGCAACATCCTTCTGACTCTTGGTTGGTTTCTTCGGGTGTCTACAATCTTTGGACAGGTATCCTAGCCTTCCGCAGTTGTAGCACGAGCACTTGAATTTCTTGCCTTGAGCCTTCCTTATAAATAAAATTTATAAATGTAAAAAATAATTAAGATAGATAATAAAATATATTGATGAGTAAAATTAAATATATAAGGATATATAATTTACTAAAATAAGCTATGATTCTACATTGTTGCTACATCGTTCTGTGCCAACTGATACGATATGAGAACATAATTGATATTCATTAGGACTAAGTTTAGACACCACAAATACCATCTTCTAGCTCAATTCTAACTAGTGATATCGAGTATTAAGAAATCCAAATATCCTAGGTCCATTAGTGAGTTTCCACTGAAACCCATTGATGGACCTACAAAAGTCCTATTGCAACAAATTCTGAAAATATGACTTGATGGTCTGCAAGGAACCCAATTTTGCTATGCATTATGTATTTAGGTAGTATCCAGATGGAACCTTCTTATTTCAAGTTTAAACAAATGTAAGCATGTTTTGATCATATCGGAGTATTTCAATAAAATGAGAGGATTTTGTCACAACTTGTAGAATGATATAAAAGATTACCCTATAAATAATTAATTTAATAAATCATGATTAAATATTATAAAAAATATTTTTAAAATAAAAAAAAATTGAGTCTACGTTGGGTCTGAAGTCATCGATATGGATTGTTCTGGTCTCTGCTATTAAAATCAGGAATTTACTCCATATGTGATTTTCTCATTCTTAAACCATCAAATTCAGAATAACTACTAGTCATTACTTTAGAACTATCTTTGATCTCATAATCAAAAATTTTCTCAGCAGAAGAGAACTGACGACCAATAGATTTCAGGCTCAGCGTAAATCTGAAATCAGATGATTTCAGACCCAGCGTGGACCTGAAATCATGTGCAATGATAAGTTTTATATATTAATATATTTATTAATATATTATTTAATATATTAATTTATATTAATCAAATATAAAGAAACATCTCTTTATATTTCTGAAATAATACGGGAAGAGATTTTTTTTAACTAAGATATTTAATATATTTATTTATGTTAAATAAATAAAAATTCTTTTTAGTTTCTTTGTTTACCTTACATTGTTTAGCCGATTCCCACAATATATTATTTTAAATTGAAAAGTCTGAAAAAACAGGTTTAGATGTCTCGGAATTTGAATTTTAACGAGAAAGAGAAAGAGAATTCTTGATGGGGAGTATAAGTAGAAGATCACTAAATTTGATGCGCCCCTTGGTAAAAAGGAAATCTTATTATATTTTTTTTGGTAATTTTTAATTTTCACGTGTGACGTTTGATAAAAAGTCATATATTTTGGCATGAAGAGAACAGTAGTCGATATCATAGAGAAGATTTTAGGTCATTAGAGGGTGTTGAGAAGATTTTCGCTAACAATTGACTTCCAATGCTTCAATCCTCTTGTCTGTTAATGTGCTCAACCATTAAAATTGATGTAGAATTATCAAAGTTTGGTCCATGACCACTATTCAATGCACATGTGACATGTTGCCTTGTGCTTAAATATTTTATAGAATTTTTGACCGTGACAACTATACAATGCACATGTGACATGTGCCTTGTGCTTAAATATTTTATAGAATTTTTCTATGTAATCATTTTTCCTCCACAACCTTCCTATCCGGAGAAGTCATCTTAGCATTCATATCATACTTAATTACTTGTTGAGATCTGACCTAAAATTGATTATGTTAGAAAAAAATAATTAATAAAATTTTTTCAACACGAAAATTAATTACGTTAGAGGATCATGTTGCTGTAATTTTCTCTTTAATTTTTCTATTCTTTTTAGAAGGTTCAATAAGTAGAAAGGATCCCGATGGACTAGTGCGACACACTAAGAGGACGTTTGGTTTGTTTCATTTTTCATTTTTATTTTTCAGAAAATTATATTTTCTAATTTTGTGAAAAATAATTTTTTTTCATTCTTCAGTTTTTCAGAAAACATTTTGTTTTTTTCTAGAAAACAAAGCTGGAAAATGCAAACCAAACATATTATTCAGAAAACTATATTTTCTACAGAAAATAAAAATGAAAAATCGACTGGAAAATACAAACTAAACGCCCCTTAAGAAACTCCTGAATAAAAAACTTGAAAATGCCGAGGAACAGCTAATCACTCAATTCATATTTGCTATTTTCAGATACTATTGAGGTAGGTGTGTACCTGTAAGCCTTGGAATTTGCTCACCGTGCTATTCTTAGTTGTAGAAGGGCAAACTGTTTTGGTTACTTCACATATCTATTTTAATAAAATTAATTTCTAATAATGATGATCCTAAAATTATTTAAATCTCAATCGCATTATATTTGATACGGTTCTTCAGCAAGCTAATGATTAAACAACTGAAACAAAACACGCCCCAACTCATCCAGGTTGGCTAATCAGTTGTTGCTGGTGGAGGCTGCATCGGTGGACGCCTTAGTCAAGGAGGTGATGGTCACCTGTGCGCCGAGCAACTGCGTGCCTACCTCGGCAGTGAAGGAGTCGTACCGGAGAAAGAAATCCACGACGAGGAGCCGCCCCACGAGGACCACCAGATCCTTCCCTGGGCACTGCTTGTCCGCCACCGTCGGGTTCTCTGTTTCCGGCCCGTTCGACCAGACCACGTACTTGAGCAACTTCTTCCCGTCCTCGCCCACGAACCGATCGGGCACGAACTGGTCGGCTCGGTCGAAGACTTTGGGGTCGCGCGTGGCGAAAGGCTGGTAGCCGAAGAGCATCTCGCCGGAGCGCACTTTGTATGCCCCATCGTGGCTCTCGATGACCAAATCGCGCTTAGCGTGCCCGTATTGGTACTTCACGGGAGGGTCCAGGCGCAGTGCCTCGTAGACCACCGAGCGTGTCAGCTCCATCCGCTCCACTGCGGCCACCGTCACCTCGCCGCCTGCCGCCGCCACTTCTGCGCGGATCTCCTTCGCCAGCCGCTTGTGCAGGCCCTCGCCGGCCTTTGCTAGACACCCCATTATCCCGGGCAGCAATACCTACAATAATTGTTGGAGCCCACGATCATTCAATTAAGGTGAAAACAACGCCTGAATGGCTAAATGAACAATTTTAAGTGGCATCGCACCTTCATCCCTCCGTAGGAGTTGAAGACGGTGGCGAAGAGGAGGTTGTGGCTTGCCTCGTCCCGCGAGATACCCAACTTATCGGCGGTGTCGAGCACGCCGCTGGAGGCGGCGGCCTCGCTGATGTACTTGTAGAGCGCCTTGTAGTCCCATCGCGCAATGAGCGGCGGCAGCGGAAATGTGTGCAGAAGAAGCTCCTCCAATATCTTGGGGAGGCCGAGCGTCATGAGAGGGCATAGCTGTAGGAACAGCCATCGGGTGCTCCTCGACGGCCCCTTGCTGCCGAGCGCCGTGGCCGACGGCCTCACGCCGAAGAACGCCTCGCCCAAGAACTCGAACGCGGTGCCGTCGTTGAGCTTGTTAAAGTCCGACGACTTACCCGCCCCAGAGTCCAACTCCGCCTCTACGGAGTCGAAAAGGGCGCCAAATTCGGATCGGAAGGCCGGGATTACGGCGTCCTTCCGTGCGGCGAGAAGGGTAAGGAGGAGCTGCTTGATCTGGGCGTGCTTCGGCTCGGAGGGGTCCAGGTAGGCGCAGACCCGGAAGCCCCCAGTGAGGGCGGTGGAAGGCATGTAGGTTCCCGTAAAGAGGTCGCGCTTGGCGACCTTGTCGACGTCGAAAAGGACAGGGAAGCTCTTGGCGTCGAGGAGGCAGATGACACGGGGGTTCGAGGCCATGAAGGGTCCCGGCGGCGCATTAAGGCGGACGACGGTGGAGTTGTTCTGGTCGACGCGAGACTGGAAGAACTTGTCCTGGCCGTCGTAGTAGAACCCGAGACGGTCACGTATGGCGGAGATGAACGGGATGCCGTAGCTGCCAGGGACCTCCTTCGCTAGGAGGCCGTCGGTGAGGGAAGCGTCGGAAGCTCTTTGTGTGGCCATTGGTAATACCGATTGCTATGAATCAATTGGTGCGGTGAGACCTGCAAAAGAGATGGTGGCTTGCATTTATAAGCGGCAAGGTCCAGGATGAGTCTCCTCGCTTTTCATGATCCGGACAAAATGTGAAAAATTCGATACAAACTTAATTTCTTGAAAGATAAACATGTTCAACGAAAAAAAAGACGTGCCGGAATTAATTAAAACTGACCGCGGCCAGGTACACCGTAACCACGAGTGCAGCAATAACTCAAATTTGTTTCATCCGACGCCCAATTTAACGTTTCCGTTTTCACCTGTCCCACTTCCCCAGCGAACCTAATCATTAAAAGGACGCAGGCTTAAAACGTGAGGTTGTGTCATGAGAAAAGTCTTAGATTTCAATATATTAAAACAACGTGACTTTCTAAGATTTGACCGTGTCTAACCCTTCCCGCATCCGTTCCCATTGAGAGTAAACCGGTTTGACTGAGAAAAATAACACTTTGTCAAAATATAACTACGGCTTAATTATTTTCATTGGACTTGAATTTATTGCATTAGCAGCAAAATCTGCCCTGAAGACTTCAAGATCTCGGTTCAATACTTCAATAAGTGAGGCTCCCATGTAATTGGCATCTACGTAGCTATTTAGTTTAATAAATTTTATAATAATTTTTAATAAATATTGTTCCGGAAGGTATCAACGTCGACGGTCAGTCATCAGGGTTCAGCCCACACGGATGCTGACAGTAAGGTACGAACTCTGCCCTCTGCGAGATCAACACGAGCGGTAGGGGAACACGCCAGAGATTTTCCGACGGAGCCCACTCCGACGCTCAAGTCAGCGTCTCGATGTAGAGAAAATATAGAATGCAGAAGATGTATGAGTAGCAGAGAATACATAACCCCTTTACCGGAGGGGTTGGACTACCTTTTATACCTGCGGCGGCTGCGTTGGTGCGTCCCATGTCTATGTCACGTCCCCCCTTTGTCGGTTACAGGATAATCTTTGAAACGATCCACACTGTCATCAAATTCGGCTCGTTGCGACATTTATGGGTCATGATGACTCCACAATAACGGGTGATGGTTATCTGTAGATCCAAATAAAGGGGGTCGTTACTTGAGGTCGAATGCTTCTTGGGCTCTGCTTCCCCGAGGTGATCTCAGGGGTCTTCTGGCCCGGGCGGTCGCGGGTGTTTCGCTTCTCTGAGATGGTCTCGGGACCCGACTTCCCGGGGTGATCCCAGGAGGGGTTTTCTGATCTGATCTTCCAGGACGTATTTACCACCGGGGGGGGGGGGGGGGGGGGGGCTGGAAGCTCCTCTTCCTGAGAGCGTCCCGGGAGCTCTGAGAGGGAGTCACTCGGACTCGCCACGTCTTGCCACCCAGCTTCTTTATCCCACGTGTCCTACCAAAGGCTACTCAACCCTATCACTAGTCACTCCCTTCAAGTCTGATCGAAGGAAATGTTGCTGACTGATTGGACTAGTGTGGCGATAAAGAAGCTGTGTTCTAGTGGGTCCTTGCCCCCGTTGTTGCTTCTTTGGTAGTTATACAGGGTCCTAGGATTGTAGAATTTGCCTCGGGTCCCAAGGAAATCCCCATTTGGGTTTGTTCTTCCCAAAAGATTTCTAAGGCTTTCGAGGTACTGCAATGATACATGTTCATCCGTTATAAAGGCGCATGACACTCTTTGATGGCGGAAAGATCCTCTCGCGAATGCCCCATCGCCATGTGCTTCAATGGTTCTCTTCACGACCTCTTACTGACGTTCACCGCTGTAACTGGCTCACGTCAGACGCCTGTTCTCTAGTGCTGCTTCAATATGACGGTTTCTTGCTTTCCACGTGTCTTGCCCCTATTGTCTTCATGCAAGCGGCTTCCTCCGTATAAGAAGTGGGGACGAAGATGTTCAGCCGACTTTTAGCTTCGTGGCTGGGTGCACCTCGTCTTCCTCTTCTTCTCTAAGGACTCCATTTAACGTAAGTTATTTGCCTCCTTCTCATCTTTTCCCTTATGGACCATGCAAGGTTATCGGGCAAAGTGGTACGAGTCTGCTTCTTCGAGGGTAAGGCGGGAGGCTCTGCAGGCGACCACTGAAGCCTATGGCATTCCAGCCGAGATGGCGATGGTTATCCCTAATGTAGACCAGACGCCAGTGGAGCCTCCCGCAGGTTTTTCTATCTTCTTCTTGGAGCAAGTAGAGTCGAGACTCCGCTTCCCCATTCCCCCTTTCTTCATGAATATAGCCTCCTATTTCGATATCCCCCTTCACCAGATGGCTCCCAATGCCTTTGCTCAGATGGGGGGGGCGTATATTATCTTCAAGCTCTTCGGCCTCCCCCTGACTTCTCGTCTCTTTCATTCTTTCTTCGTTCCGATTGGCTCCCGAGGGGTCTTTAGCTTTTCGGCATGTCCGGGCCATAGGTTCTTAGGAGGGTTCCCTTCCTCACACAAAGGGTGGAAGGAGAAGTTTTTCTTCATCCAACTGCCTATGTTGCCCTTCAGTCCTCTTCGTTGGACAGAGGCTCTACTGACTCCTCCCTCTCTAGGGGAGTTTCTCCAGAGTCCTGCGTACCATCGTGCTAGGAACATACTCTCCGACATGGAGTTCAGTGGCCCTGGACTGGTACAGAGTGAGGAGCTCATGTACCGAGCAGGCCTTAGCCCCAAAGTGATCCGGATCAGCCTCAGCCTCGGTATGTTCATCTTTTTCATCAATATCCGTTAGTTCTAACTGATGTTTCCTTGTCTGGCTATTGCATAGGAAGTCATGTTCTCCAGGGTGATCGACCGACTTATCAAGTGGGAGGAGTCCAACCAAGAGGCGCTGACTCCTCCCCTGGCCACTCTTGATGCACCCTCTGTGTCTACCGAGTCCTCAGAGGGGACTACTGAATCGTCCCGCGGGTCTGCATCGCCTGGGAGGGCAGAGGATACTATCATGCCTCTGCCCGTTGCGAGCCAAGGGCCTTCCGGTCTATCAGTTGACCCTCAGGTGGATCTTCCTTCAGGGGGTGACCTTCCCCTTGCTGCTGTTCATCCGGAGGGGTCCACCCCCCGACTACCCCCTCAACTGTACCATTCGCTGGTCGGCAGAAGAGGTGGATTCCAGAAGGCTCGAGCCCCAAATGGAAAAGGCTACGCTCCGATGGCCCCAACCCCCTTCCCTCTATCCCTGAGAAAGCTATTTTTCCTTCCGAGGGGGGGGGGCAGTCTGTTCCCCTATCTTCCCCCGTTTCGCCAGTTGCTGTTCCGGAGGCAGGCATCCCGACCCCCGGCTCTCCTTTAATTGACCTTGCCGAGGCTTCGAAGGGTAAGGAGGTATTGCACACCCAATACAGGATGAAACTCAACTATCTTCAAAAGAGACTGGATGCAGCATTGGAGGCTTCCATGCACTCTCCCCCCCCCCCCCCCCCCAATGCAGTTGAAGGAGGTTCCTGCCGAGGGGCCCTTGTCCGAGAGGACTTCCAGTTCTGAGGAGGGTGACTCCGGCCCCTCTACACTGCCCCCTGGAGCTCCTGTTGTCCAACTGCTTCCTCCGCGTAGGGGCTTGTGGCCTTCTAGGAGTCGGGCTGACACCTCAAGGTCCCAAGGAGGAGCGACCGTACGAGTCTCTGTGGGACCTCTAACCACTCTCTGTGAGACCCTTCTAAAGGTGCATGATACTGTTATATAGGATATTTTCTTGTATGTTTTATAATTCCTAGGTGCAATGACAGGTGGCTGAAGACTGCCTGACAGTCGGTCGTGGCTTGTACGCCTGGCCCCAGATTGAAACCTTGATCTGTCGAGCCTTGAGAGCAGAGGGTGCTGCTGACCACGAGCACCGGGCTGGGCTTATGCAAGCGGGGGTCAGCCGAGCTCTACGGGCGAAAGTGGAGCATCAGCTGAATGCCCTGATGGCCAAGGAGTCCACCCTACATAGTTCCCGACACCGGGAATGATTGGCCTCCGAGCGGGCGGAGACCCTTACCATGGACTGCTCCAGGTGACGCAAGAGTGGGATCAGCTTCATATGAGAGAGAGAGAAAGTTGTTGGGCGATATCAGACTTATGGAGGCCTCGACCGAGAGGTTGAACGCGTGCGTTCAGAACCAAGCACAGCAGCTCAGCCAGCAGGAGTCCGACCTCATGATGGCGACTGACCGCTTGTCTATCTTCGAGGATGACTTGGCCCAGGCTCGATCAGAGGTATGGACCGTGTCAGACAGACTCAGGGAGGCCCTGGCAGAGCAAGATAGGATGTTTGCCAAGATGGAACGGCTGAAGTGCGCCAAGGAGGCTGCTGAGGCCGAGTTGTGCGACCTTCGAGCGGCTGAGGCTTCTAACACCAGAGGGGTTGAGGCAGACTTCAATGTCAAGTTCCTGGAATCGGATGAATTTGGCGATATCCTTGTGGGCCTGGTAATGAAGCGCTTGAAGCAAGGCTTCCATGGGGCCATTGACCAGTTGAAGAAGGCTCAACTTCTGCCTCCAGATGCTGACCTGAGTTTATGAGGGTCGGCTAGGTTTGGGAGGAGCTCCCTCCCATGAACCAAGAGTTGTAGGATTATGTGTTTACCAGGGAGCTTGACCCTGCTGTACCCCTTTTGATTAAAATGATACCGCTTCATTACCTTGCTATCTCGTGCATGCTTTTGCGTTTGGGTCCCTGTGTTATTTGTCTTCGCCTCAAGGGTTCAGAGAGTAGCGAGATCAGGGTTTTTCGAGTTTAATCCTAGGTACGGATCTCCCACGCTTACTCCGCAAGCCCCAGTACCAGACCTGTATTTATTCCCCTGTCCGACTCCCGTCTGACCTTCTCTTTCAGAGAGTGTTGGTGGCCTCCAAACTGTTGTCTCTATATCCCAAGCAATCTCTGGAATTGACCCATAAAGGGTTGCACATTCCCAGATGCGACGGAGGCATAGCAATCGACGTGACACTTCAGGGTTGACGCCTGTTGCTATTCCCGCGCCATGCCTACATTAAATGCGAAGAGAAGCGGTGGTTACTATAAAGAGGGGGAGAAGGGTGAACCGTTCTTCCCTATTCATTTCGCTTTCTTTCTCCTGATACACTCCTTGGGCCAGATGCCAGTCCCCTTTCTTTCACCCCTTTTTACAACAGGGGTGGTCAACTCCGACGGGGAGGATAGTGGAGACATAGTCGTGCTTCTCGCCGAAGGGCCTAGCGGAGGCGGAACCATATGTTTTACATTGTTTGCCAGGGAGCATAGCGAAGATGATGTCCGGGGTATTGCTGAAGATCCTGGTGGGGGTGGGTCCCCGAGTTTGGTTGAGGAGTCCAGAAGGGATATTATGTGTTCCGCCAGGGAGCATGGCGGAGATGACATCTCTTGATGGTTCATCTTTTGCCCCTCCCTGGGCGGCTCGTCCCCTGTCTGCCTCAAATGCCATCCCCTTCCGAACTACTCGTTTCCCCGAGTTTTGGACATCGGATGGAATTTGCCAGGGATGGTGCAGTACCATCACCCGGAGGGGAGTTGTATCTGTTGTTCCCCCTTCTCTTCCTTTTGAATGTGGTAGTCATCCTTTGTAACGCCCGCCCGTTACGTGAGCGACGCGTTACTTTTTTTTTATCCTCTTTCGTACATTATTGCATATGAAGCGTAAATATAGCAACAGAAATAATACAAAATCATGAACATATGCAATTGGATGAATTTCTTTCTAACTAAACTACTTTAAGCATGTGAATCATAGCATAACCTATTTAACAAGAGAGTATATAGTTCTACATTAAGCATGTATATTATAAAGAACTTCAACCCCAACAAGTAGTAAGCGTAAACATAAGAACTAACACATGCAATTTATAAGTAGCAACATTAAGTCCATGAGAAATAAGTCCATAAGTAAGAGTAAAGACAACAGTAGGATCGTTCTGCCAAGTCACTGCCACACACACATGCCCTCCTGCTGCTTCCCCTTTAGTTTGATCTGCAACATAAGAAGGTAGACTATAAGCATAAAATGCTTAGTAAGCTCCTTGCTTACTCACAAAATCCGTACATCACATATAAGTAGAAATCTACATCATTTGACATAAACATATAGCATGAATAAATACTTAAAGCATCTAAAGCACATAAGCATAAACACTTAGAACATGAATATGTGTGTCATTATTAAGGACATATGACATGAGTAAATACCTAACATGAATATGTGTGTCATTATTAAGGACATATGGCATGAGTAAATACCTAAAGCACTTAACATTAGCATAATCTTTAAAACATAATCATGTACATAAACATTAGATATAGCATATGCAATATCATTAAACATAAACATGTGCATAAACATTAAACATAGCATACGCAATATCATTAACTATAAACATGTGTATAAACATTAAACATAGCATATGCAATATCATTAAACATAAACATGTGCATAAACATTAAACATAGCATATGCAATATCATTAAACATAAACATGTGCATAAACATTAAATATAGCATATGCAATATCATTAAATATAAACATGTGCATAAACATTAAACATAGCATACGCAATATCATTAACCATAAACATGTGCATAAACATTAAACATAGCATATGCAATATCATTAAACATAAACATGCGCATAAACATTAAGGATGCTCTTTAAAAAATATATATAATATAATACTTGAACATTAACATATCATCATCATTCGGATCCCTGGCTTGTACCCATTCATCATTTGCGCGCAACCCTTCGTAGAGTGCGAGGTAGCTAATCCCGACCTACTAGGGTACTAGGCAACCTTGGGCCTAGGGACAGCTACGGTAGTCCAGAACCAGGGCCTTGCTTAGGAGCCCATCCCTTGGACCTTTTTCAAGATCCGGTACAAGCCAATACATAAAGTAAAATAGCATACATGATTCCTTTTCTTTCCATAACAATTGCTCTTTAGCATAGCGTTCGTCATTTCTTTTCTTTTCTTAGAAATTGCTCTTTAGATATTCTTTTATTCATAATGTCATACATGTCATGGGCATACATTCAAAGCATAAATATCATCATAACTTTCAAATATGAACATGGCATGGAGAAAACATAATTTCATGGTAAAAAAATTCATAACATGCCAACTTATCATTCATGTTCTTTTATTCATAATGTCATACATGTCATGGGCATACATTCAAAGCATAAATATCATCATAACTTTCAAGCATGAACATGGCATGGAGAAAACATAATTTCATGGTAAGAAAATTCATAACATGCCAACTTATCATTCATGTTCTTTTATTCATAATGTCATGCATGTCATGGGCATACATTCAAAGCATAAATATCATCATAACTTTCAAGCATGAACATGGCATGAAGAAAACATAATTTCATGGTAAGAAACTCATAACATGCCAACTTATAATTCATGTTCTTAAAACACATAATGTTCAATTTAGAACTAAGGATAATATACCTAGAGAACTTGTTCCATTTTTTCATCTATCATGGCATAATGAAACATGGATACCTTTAATTCAACCATAATTCAACATATACTCTACTGGTCAAAACATTTAGATAGGGTTATCATGACATAAAACACAACACAACATCACACAACTCATATAACATGCATACATTGAATATCCTATTACAAAGAGACATCATCAAGTGAGGTAGTGACCTTAACCCATCCTAAAATCCAATTTAAGGTACTGATCAGAAACTTCTAAGGTTCATATCAACATGAAAATGACAAAAACAAGAGAAATTGATTCATACAACATGCATATAGTATATATTCTAAGACTATGAAGCATTAACAAGTAATATGACATCTTTAACTTTCTTTTTTTTCTTTAGCCCTTATTTAGGGTTTTGACCGAATATGTACAGAGGAGAAACATGGCCTAAAAATATATATAAAACCCTCAAATAAAACATTAACAAGGAATTAAAACCATTAGCTAGTCAAAAAGAACCCAAACATCTTCTTATGGCCAAAAAGTCTATAGCTTCATGGGAGCCTTAGCCGAAACTTTTAAGGGTCTTTTTGCTCCATCTTTTTGCATCATAATTCATAACTTGTTATCAAACAAATATTGGAGTCATTAGATAGCATCAAACACAAACATAGGCCCTAAAACCCATGCTTGACCGAAACTTACTTATAGGGAAAACTTTACGATTTTAGCAACACATCGCAAGAACATGCAAGAACATGAACAAAAACATATATAAGCTATTATGTTGCAGGTGAGGGGAGTCTTACCCTTGTGCTAAAAATTCCCAAACAATATATATATCACCTAGAAGAAGAAAGAAAGAACTTCTTGCTCCTTGGCTCTTCCTTTGCTTCACAAACACAAAGCCTTCACTAGATCTTCTTGGAGAGAATTTTTTTGATGGAAAGAGGGCCTTGGTGTTTTCAGCAATGAGGAGAATGAGGAGATTCCTTGTGGCATTTTTTCCTCATCTTCTTATAGTAAATGAAAAGGTATGTCTCTTCACCTTCCATAGTGACCCCTTTACCTTCCATGGTAACTCTTCATCTTTCATGGTGACTATTCCTCTCCCTTACATCTATCTACAATTTCCTCTATCCTCCTAATAGCACTCCCTTGCTAGGTGAATTGGTTACATATGCATTCTTAAGGCTTACAATATCTCTAAGGTCCAAGGTTAAATCCTTGGCACCAACATCATTTCATTTTTTTTATTCTTTTGCAAGCCCTTCTAAAGTAAGGCTCATTACATGATGTGTTATTTCTTTTATCCTCATGGGGCCCATTAGGATAACTAAAGAAGTGTTATTTAAGACCCAATAGGAATTTCCACCATTTAGAGCTCATATAAGGCCCATTAACACTTACACTAAAATTCCCACAACTCTAACTATTATTTATGAATCATACTCAATATGGCTATTATTCATGCAATTATACTCAATATTAGGGATAATATTGAAGGGAATTTTAGTGGGGTGTTACATCTTTGTTGTTGGATGCATCTTTGCGGGAAGAGGTAGTTGGGGTCTTCAGACGGAATGGTTACACCCATATATGTCCCCCAGTTGTTCTTATCACGCGTGGATCCTCGCTTATCCGTTGGTGGAAGACAGTTTCAGGCCAAGCGACTCTGCAGGAATGGTGACGTGATGGAGAAAAGCCCGAGTAGAGGAGTGATTTCATTTACCGGATCTTCTGATCGTATCATGGCACTTCTTTGAGATGTTGGCATCAATGTATTTCCCTTATGAATGAAGGAAAATATTTATTACCTTTGATGTGCGCATGCTTGTATTAATGTTCTGATGTCTTGCTTGTTCCCTTTTTGTATGGTAGATCGTGTTACCCTTTTTTCTGCAGCGCCTAAGTATTGCAGGTAACGTAAACACCGCGAGGCATCAGGATCTCGGCTATGTGGTCAGGAGTCTGTAGCACCCCGACTGGGCCTAAGTCCCCTGGGCTTCCACAGTACCACGGGGCATTAGGGATTTTATTCTTGGTTGGGAGTCCGTAGCACCCAGACCAAGCCTAAGTACCCTGGGCATCCGCAGCACTGTAAGGTATTAGGGTTTTTATTCTTGGTTGGGTGTTTGTAGCTCCCAGACCAAGCCTAAGTACCCCGGGCATCGCAACACTGCGAGGTATTAGGGTTTTTATTTTTGGTTGGGAGTCCGTAGCCCCCAGACCAAGCATAAGTACGCCGGGCATTCGCAGCACCGCTAGGTATTAGGGTTTTTATTCTTGGTTGGGAGTCCATAGCACCCATACCAAGCCTAAGTGTTAGGACCAAAAGGAATTTAGATATCTCCACAATTGCATGATATTGTCCACTTTGGGCCTAAGCCATCATGGTTTTGCTCTTGGGCTCTCCCAAAAGGTCTCATTCCAATGGAGATATCATTATTCCTTATAAGCCTATAATCTTTTCCCATGTGTTTAGATGTGGGACTATGTTTGCAACTTGCAACCCCAACAATTGCCCCCTCAAACAAAGGACCACATGCCCCCCACAAGCGGAAACCCTTTCCGTTTTGATGTTTGATCCTCAACCTATCAGGACTTTTTACCCCTTGGTCCACCCGACCTACTAGGACATTACTGCCTAGCCGCAACTAGGACTTCTCTGCCTGATGTTTGATCCTCTTGATCAAGACACGGGAGCCCACACATCCTTTAATTAAGGCTTAACACACATGGTTCGATCTGGATCATGAAGAGCGACCTGGCTCTGATACCAATTGTTAGGACCAAAAAAAATTTAGATATCTCCACAATGGCATGATATTGTCCACTTTGGGCCTAAGCCCTCAAGGTTTTGCTCTTGGGCTCTCCCAAAAGGCCTCATTCCAATGGAGATATCATTATTCCTTATATGCCTATGATCTTTTCCCATGTGTTTAGATGTGGGACTATGTGTTGCAACTTGCAACCCCAACACTAAGTACCCCGGGCATCCGCAGCACCGTGAAGTATTAGGGTTTTCATTCTTGGTTGGGAGTTCACAGCCCCCAGACCAAGCCTAAGTACCCCAGGCATTCACAGCACCGTGAGGTTTTAGGGTTTTTATTCTTGGTTGGGAGTCTGTAGCCCCCAGACCAAGCCTAAGTACCCCGGGCATCTGCAGCACCGCGAGGTATTAGGGTTTTTATTCTTGGTTGGGAGTCCGTAGCACCCAGACCAATCCTAAGTACCCCGGGCATCCGCAACACCGTGAGGTATTTGTTGATGCAGTCTGGCCCTGATTGTTGTTTTGGTGTTGACAACGATTTTAGTTTAGGAGGATGATTATGATATGGAAAATCCTAATCTGGGAGGTTAGGTGGATTATGATTAAGTCCTGATCAAGGATTAGACATGATATGGAAAACCCTAACCTGGGAGGTTAGGTGTGATGATTGTGATGATTATGATTAAGTCCTAATCGAGGATTAGGCATGATGTTGGAAAATCCTAACCTGGGAGGTTAGGTGTGGAAAATCCTAGCTTGGAAGGCTAGGTGTTGAAAATCCTAACCTGGGAGGTTAGGTGTTGGAAAAGTCCTAATTCGGAAGGGTTGGGTGAAAAGTCCTAGCTTGGAGGGCTAGGTGAAAAGTCCTAACCTGGAGGGTTAGGTGCAAATTCCCATCCTGGAGAATTAGGTGAAAAAGTCCTGGCTTGGAGGGTCAGGTGCCTAGCTTGGAGGGCTAGGTTGGATGATGTTCTAACTCGGAAGAGTTGGGTGAAAAGTCCTAGCTTGGAGGGCTAGGTGAAAAGTCCTAGCTTGGAGGCTAGGTGAAAAGTCCTAACTTGGAGGGTTAGGTGTAAATTCCCAACTTGGAGAGTTAGATGGAAAAATCCTTAGCTTGGAGGGCTAAGGTGGATGAATCCCTAGCTTGGAGGGCTGGGTAGAGTCACTGGATCGGTCTGGTGACCGATCAGGGACTGTTGGCACGCTGCTCCTTAGTGGATCGGTCTGGTGACCAATCCAGCTATGTCTGATCGGACTGGTGACCGATCAGGGAGCGCACAGTGAGATTGGGAATCTACTGTGTGGCTCCTGATCGATCCGGAGACCGATCAGGGAGCAGGCTGCTTCCTTGCTGTCTTGCTCTTGATCGGTCTGGCGACCGATCAGGGAGCAAACGGTGAGTGAGTTCCCTTGCAAATCAGAGTCTTGGATCGGTCTGGTGACCGATCAGGGATCTTGGAATTGATTAAAAAACAACTGTTCATCTGCTCTGATCGGTCTGGGTGACCGATCAGGATCCAATCTGATCGGTCTGGTGACCGATCAGGATTCACCCTGATCGGTCCGGTGACCGATCAGGCGTGTATAGCTGCGAGAGCTGGGAATCCCAGCAAAGCAGTGGATCGGTCTGGTGATCGATCCACACACCCTGGATCGGTCCGGTGACCGATCACTTTAATTCAAATTTCACTGTCAGACGTCGTCAGAGCGTCTGATCGTATCCGATTTGCTGATGTATGTGATATGCTTTGTGATCTTCTGCTCTAATGCTCTGATTGAGTTTCAGGTGACAGGGGAGGATTCAAACACTCAAGGAGAAGTCAAAGAGTGCTTTCCTTGGAGCAGGTTTGTCCCTTTTCCCATCTCAGGTTGCAACGGCGAGCTGCGGACTGGAGCTAAGACTGGAGCTCGACTGAGGAGCTCAGTGAGTCCAGAGATAGCTCAGTAGAGGCTGGCGTTGGCAGAGGAGTAGCTGGGAGCTACAGAGATGGTGTCACCTGTCGCTTGGCGGAGAAACAAAAAGGAACGCGAGAGTTGAGTTTAGTATCAGATTCAGTTTTGAAAACCTGTGTGTTCTTGCGTTCTGCTACTAGAAGCTTGCTATTCTTGAGTTCTTCATCCATTCTAAGCAAGCTATTGAGAAGCATTCATCATACTTGAGTGCTTGAAGGAGAAAACAAGAAGCTGGGAGTCCGACAGTGGAAAGACACGAAGCAGACAGGGGTCTGCGTGAGATCGCCACTGGGTGGAGCTCGGGAAGCTTGCTGTGTTTAATCCTTGCTAAGTGTTTGAGTAAGATCTTTCTTGTTGTTGTTTCATTGTGCTCATTATATATCATTGTTTGAAACACACTGTGGAGAGGTTTCTGCACCGAGAAGGAGGTTGCTTCATATCCGGTGTTAACCGGGGCTTGATCTGCCGACGATCAAGGGATCGCCCACCTCAAGGGCACGCCAAGGAGTAGGGGCAAGTTATCCCCGAACCTTGTAAACCCTCATTGTTAGCGATCTTGCTAGTTGTGTGTGCTTTGCTCTCATTTGTTTTTCTGCATACTCTGTTTTCCATTCTTTCCGCTGTGCTACTGATATTTGAGTTGCAGAAATCGTGATAAGTTTTCAAGGGGCAAGCGATTGTCTATATTCACCCCCCCTCTATAGCCATCTCGTTCCCAACAGTATTAGGGTTTTTATTCTTGGTTGGGAGTCCGTAGCACCCAGACCAAGCCTAAGTACCCCGGGCATCCGTAGCACCGCGAGGTATTAGAGTTTTTATTCTTAGTTGGGGGGTTCGTAGCACCCAGACCAAGCCTAAGTACCCCAGGTATCCGCAGCACCACGAGGTGTTAGGGTTTTTATTCTTGGTTGGGAGTCTGTAGCCCCCAGACCAAGCCTAAGTACCCCGGACACCCGCAGCACCACGAGGCATTAGGGTTTTTGATTCTTGGTGGGGAGTCTGTAGCCCAGACCAAGCCTAAGTACCCTGGGCATCCGCAGCACCGTGAGGCATTAGAGTTTTTCATTCTTGGTGGGGAGTCCGTAGCCCTAGACCAAGCCTAAGTACCCCGGGCATCCGCAGCACCTCGAGGCATCAGGGGTTTTGATTCTTCGCTAGTACATTGGTATTTTGGAGAGGGCACCTTCCTTTATTACTTGAATTCACTGCAAGACAGCAAAAATACACAGTCGGGTACACAATATGCAAGGTAAATCTTACCGGGACCGAAAGAGTCAGAGATAGTTGGCCTGCCCGGGCCTCTCGAACCTTTTGTCCCTCTCCCCCTGTGCATGACCGCCTCTTCCAGCTAGCCTTCTGGAGCCCTTGGGTTCTTCCGGGACTCTGACCTGACCTCCCCACTTTAGCATCGCCGAGACACTAGCTGGTTCCCCTTGACTTCAGCCACTTGGTCGCCCACGGAGAATTTTATATTCTGGTGGTAGACAGAAACCACTGCCTGGAAGATACTCAACGTCGGGCGGCCTAAGATGATGTTGTAAGATGAGGGAGCATCCACAATCAAGAAAGGTGTCCTCCTGGTCCTCTCCAACACATCGTCGCCCAATGATAGCAATAGGGTGATTTGCCCTATCGGTTGTACTCGATACCCCGTAAAGCCGAACAGTGGGGTCGAGACCGAGAGTAGTTCATCCTCGTCAATCTGCATCTGTCCATAGTCGCTTTGTACAGGATGTTCACGGAACTTCCTGTGTCCACGAAGATGCGCTTAACCTCGTAGTTGGCGATGCAGGCAAGGATTACTTGGGCATCTTCATGGGGAGCTTCCACCTCTTCCAGGTTTGTTGAACCGAAAGAAATTGTAGGGTGGTGCTCCTGGCTCCAACTTGTCCCGATTGCGTAGTTCTCCAGTCGTCGGGTATGAGACTTCCTTGTCCGATGGGAATCTCCTCTCACCTCGTCCCGATTGCGTAGTTCTCCAGTCGCCGGGTATGAGACTTCCTTGTCCGGTGGGTCCCTCGGAGATTACTCCAACATGTCCCGAGGGCGGGCCACGCACAGGAGTCTTGCCCTTCTGGGGATCTCTTTCTAAGGAGAGAGATCTTCGGGGTGCAGGCCCCCGACTTCTTCCTCGCGACCGTGACCGAGAACGATGTCGGGTCTCATTTTCCCCAGCCTACTGTCGTCGAGGAGAGAGGCTTCACCGTGGAGACTTTCGGCGATACCCTACTTTATTCCACTTTCTCCGAGGTTTGGTGTCTGCCTCCTCACTAAATTTCTTCTTCAAGGCGTGACACTCCTCGGTGGAGTGTGTTTTACTGTCGTGAAAACCGCAGTACTTCGGCAATGGCTCTGGCTGCTCATTATCCGCCATCTCGACCAGCCTTCGCCTACCAACCCACTGGTCCTTCCCGAGGTGAAGGTCTTTTCCTCGGGTTGGGGCTGGGGGCTCCCTCCTTTCAGACTGGGGAACAGCTTGAGGGAGGACTCCGGCTGGTTTCTTGCGATGGGTGTATTGCACCTCCTCCACGTTAACGTGCTTGACAGAACGCCCCAGCAGATCGTCAAAGCTGATGGGGGGGGCTTCTTGACCAGGGATCGGAAAAAATCCCCTTCCGTGAGCCATTGGGTGCAGGCACTGATAAGCACCATTTTATTAATTATTTTAATTGCTAAAATCCATGTTTGACCGATGTTTTTATTGCTTAATTATGATTTTACCCTAGGTTTTGGAACTTTATCTTATTTTGGACTTAATTGCAAAATTATATATTTTTGGATTATTTGGCCATTAATTTTCTGATATATTTTTGTAGGCATGAAAGGATCCTGGACCTAGGGCATACTGGGTCAAACTTGAGTCGGATGTGAACCGGATCGGATTATCAAGCCTACGGTTAATCCGGGCCGTCCGATTCAAGAGCGGCTAGATCTGAGCCATCCGGGATGATCTGAAGCAATCCGAGCTAGGGTTAGGTTTGATCAAGCTCTATGATCAAGATCTGAAGGTTTCATCCCAATCAGAGCTAAATCAACCGTTGGATCAAGCAAGGAGGGCTCTAGAGCGTCCATTCACAGATAGAGTTGATCTGGACCATCTGTTGCATATCTGGAGGATCCGAGCTACCACGAGGCAGATCCTGACTCCAGATCATCATCATAAAAGTTTAGCTCAAATCAGACCAAGATCTACCATTGGATTTCATCAAAGCAATCTGAGTCGTCCATTGGTTTCTATTTAATCAAAATTTGCCGCAGCCAGCCTTGTCGCGTCTCCGCCGTTTCTTCCTCCTTCTTCAGCTGTTCTTCGAGTTTTAGCTAGATTTCTTCATCAAGGAGGCGCGATCCCTCAATCCATCATCAAAGCAAGGGTTAGGTTAGTGAAAAGATGATCTCAGTGAAGTTTCAGAGTTGATTTTTGCTCAATAGCGAAGTTGCGCGAGGTCTCGGCAGTTTGCTATCCGAATTCAGCGAACTCAGCTGTGCTCCACTTCCATTGCATCCGAGCTGACCAGAGGGGTTCCCTGGAAGGTCTCGGTCATTCCCAAATCCAAATCGCAAGCCACCACAGCGAGTTTGAAGAATTCGGAGCTGAATTTCAGTTTGGGCAAAGTCTGATTCGATTCGGTAGCAGAGAAGATCTTCACTGATTTGTTGAGCTTGCGAGTCCGAGGTTCTCCCTTGATTGACGACCAAGGAGCTCTTGAGTTGGAGAATGGTTGAGGAGTAGCTTAGGTTTTTAATTTCCATGTTTTGTAGCTTAAACTTCATTACTGCACTTGTTCTGTTTTTGTAGTTTCATATCAGCTGTTTAAGGTTGTAATTCTGAATTGTTTAGCTTAATTAGGATTTTAATCTTCGATTTCAGTAAGTTAGGAACCTGTTTAGTGATAGAGTTAGTTAAATTTCAGTTTACTTTAGCTTATATTGTTGCGTGCCATTTTGAAACCTTGCGTATCAGATTTCTTAGCTAATTCAGTTTCAGTTATTTCAGATTTAGTTTATGTATTGTTTTAATTTTTGAATCAGTAAATCAGATAGCATGCCAATGCATTTAATCTAAGATAGCTTTGCCTTAGATTTCGTTTATGTATTTCTGTTCAGATTCCTCCTTGCGTCCCAAACGTGCTGCTGCGTACCAGTTAATTGCTGCTGCGTAGAAATTTTTCTCCCTTGTTTATCACTTCAGTTTCATTTCTGCAACTCCACCTTTCACTTCTGCAACCCCTTGAGTTCATTTCTGCACACCAATAGTTTCTGAATTCAGTGTTATTTTTTGGGTGTAATTTTAGTTTCTGAAACTCTGCATTTTTGCAAGAGTATCAAGTCAGTTCCATATCTGTTTTTTTCTTCATTCGAGTACTGCATGTTAGTCTCCAATTCTGCAGATTTTCAGTTATCCGTTCTGAATTTTCGAATGCCGAAAGTGTGCAAAACGTTACAGCCATTGCCTTCTGAAATTCCTGCATTATTTTCAGCCTTGTCTTCTGCTAGTGACTCCTGTTCGAATATCAATTCTGATGCATTTCAATTCAAGTTTGCATTTCAGTTCAATGCAGGAAGTTCTGGCTCACGTTTGAACTTCATTTTCTGCACTCTTGCGAATTCAATTCTGCACATTGTGATCCTGCAGTCCACGTTTCTGAATTTCTGAAATGAGACTGCAGTTTCCTGCAGTTTCAGCAGTTTTGGTGGTGTCAAGCTTCTTCAACAATCTGAGTTGATCAGTCATTCATTTGGAATCTGAACTTTCTTCTTATCCCTGCATTTCCTTGCATTTACAGCTTTCATTTTCTAGGCTTGATCAATAGGTTACAAGGCTGAATTGTTAGAATCAATTTTGGCACAAAAGGTTTAGTTTCGGCACAAAGGATCCGTTGCGTGCCAAGCTGTTTGGGTGATGTTTTGCATCAAGTTTTGACTTATCTTTTGGGTGTAGAATATTTTTGAAATCAATTGATATCACCCTTTAGTATTTCTGAATTTTCTTATGCTAGTTTGAGTTGAATAGCTTGTTTAAAGTCTGAATTTCATATGCTATTATTGTGTTAAGATTGTTTGATTTCCGGAAATTACCATCACTGCCTGATTCTTTTGTTTAGCATTTATTTTGCATGTGAACTCAGATTTGTCTTCATAGATTGTTTGAGTGGTTTTGATTGAGTTGTTAGTTGGGTAAGTTCATCAATTGTCAAACCTTGTTGAATTCATCTAGCCAAGATCTTTCTAGCCTCTCATTAAGTTTTCATTCATAATTGAACCCAAATTTCAGATCACATTCGAAACCCAAATTCACAAACGACACATAAATACGAGCTCGAATCAAACAACGTCAACTAGTCCCCGAGAAAAATACGACCTGAGGCCCCTTTACTACGCTTTTCATATCTTGATTGTAAAAAGGGTTTCCAGCTTTCATTTATAAATTCTAAATTTGAGGCCCACATTCGTGACACATAGTTTGGGTCGTTCAGGCACTGACGAGGATTTTCGATGTGGCATTGGGCACGTCTTGTGCCACCCTGTTGAACCGCTAGATGTACTCCTTGAGTGGCTCTTTCGGCTTCTGCTTGAGGGCGAACTAATTAAGTGTCGTCTTCTGATAGTGACGGCTACTGGCGAAGTGGTAGAGAAAGGCGGTTCTAAACTCCTCGAAGAAGTTGATAAAACCTTGTGGCAGCCTCTGGAACCATCGTTGGACTGCTCTAGACAGGGTGTTCAGGAACACCCAACACTTCACACCGTCAATATACTAGTGCAGGAGTGCCGCGTTCTCAAATTTACAGGCATGATCCTCCAGATCTATCTTCCCATCATAATCAGCGATCCCCGACCCACGAAACTGCTTCGGCATGGGGTCTTCCACAATTTCAGATGAGAAGGGAGTAGAGGGAACCTTATGGGAGGCCTTAGGTTCCTCCCTTTTCTCTTGTCCCTCTTTTTGCCTCTGCGCGCTGAAGACTACCGAGTGGGCCTTCTCGATATCTCCGGGGGAGTCTCTTCAAGGGCCTGAGGTTGCTCCGTCCCGTTGCCCCAAGGGTGTGACTGATCTTCACGAGTGCGAGATGGAGACTCTAGGGATCTCCTCGCGTGTAGGAGTCTCTCGCTGTGAGACGGCTTGCTCGACTTGGTGATACTCAAGCGCTTCTTTGATGATATTGGCTACCAAGCGATCCAGTTCCTCCCTCGTCTAGACAATGGATTGTCCCTCCGGCCTTGCCATCGGTGCTCCTTATGGTGCTTCACTGGATTCCCACATACGACGTCAAACTTGTTCCGGAAGGAATCAACGCCGATGGCCAGTCACCAGGGTTCAACCCACACGGATGCTGACGTTAAGGGAGGAACTCTGCGCCTTGCGAGATCAATACGAGCGTTAGGGGAACACACCGGAGGTTGTCCGGCGGAGCCCACTCCGACGCTTAAGTCAGTGCCTCAATACAGAGAAAATGTAGAAGGCAGAAATATATATGAGTAATAGAGAATGCATAATCACCTTACCGAAGGGGTTGGACTACCTTTTATACTGCGGAGGCTGCCTTGGTGCGTCCCATGATCTATGCCATGTCCCCCCTTTGTCAGTTACAGGATAATCTTTGAAACGGTCCATGCCATCATCAAGTTCGGCCCGTTGCGACATTTATGGGTTATGATGACTCCACGATAACGGGTGATGGTTATCCGCAGATCCGAATAAAGGGAGGTCGTTACTTGAGGCTGAATGCTTCTTGAGCTCCGCTTCCCCGAGGTGTTCTTGGGGTCTTCTGGCCCTGGCGGCCGCGGGTGTTTCGCTTCCCCGAGGAAGTCTCGGGACCCGACTTCCCGGGGTGATCCCAGGAGGGGTTTTCTGATATGATCTTCCAGGATGTATTTACCGCGGGGGCGGGGGGGGGGGGGGGCTGGAAGCTCCTCTTCTCGAGAGTGTCCCGGGAGCTCTGAGAGGGAGTCGCTCAGACTCACCACATCTTACCACCTAGCTTCTTCAACTCACGTATTCTGCCAAGGGCTACTCAACCCTATTAAATATAAAAAATTTCATTGAATGTTTGGATCGGGAAAGAATCATTATATTAGGGTAAAAAATATCTTTCTTGATTTATTTATCTATATTTTAATATGAAATTGACTATCCTCAACTATTTGAGAGGGATGATATCTCTAATATTTTAATAATTAAAAATATTTTTCATGATTTTTTTTTCAGAATGTATGTATATATGAGAGCGTTCTTGATGAATACATCATTTTTTACTGTAATACTTCAATAATTGAAAATTAAGGTGACTGTAAAAGAAATGTAACTTTTACCCCAAAACATTATTTAATTGCTTCTCAGAAATCAATTATTGTATCTCTTATTTTAATGTAACTTTTACCCCCAAAACATTATTTACTTGCTTCTAAAAAATCTATTGTCGTATCTCTCATTGTATGTTCTACCTAAGCTGTCGGCCACTGACTTTTCCAATCATCGACCTTTGATTCCCAGTATGTTTTTTTATTGGTTAATTGTGAGGTGTATCCGTGAAGAGGACTGTTGTTTTTATAGATTTTAATTTTTCTCTTTTGTCATCCACCATTTTCACAAGAAAGAACATCACCTTAATCCCTAGCTAAGAGTGGGTATATTGTATTCTCTTATCCAATGTTATGTTCTTAAGATTATACAATAATTTCAAGTACACCATTGAGTTCTATTTGTCGGGATCAGTGACATCGTCAGAGGTGAGTAGTCAATCGTGATTCACTTCGATCATATTTGTTATTTGTTGTACTTGTCTACAAATTAATTAACACAGTAAAAAAATACAAATAACAAATACAAAATAGAAAAACAACACTTCGATTTTTATGTGGTTTGGAATCTCACATTCCTACTCCACAGTCGAGTAGTATCACCACTATGCTTTCTTTTTGTCAAATATCTTTTGAAAGTAGAGAAACTACTTATAATTAATTTTTATTCATTACAAGCAACACCAAATAAATACAATGCAAATGAAAATAACTTTATAAAGGAATCTCTCTTTACTGGAATGTAGAGTCTCGAGTTTTGAGCCTTTTTTATAGCCTTCGATCAATCGATTGATAAACACGTTCAGTTGACTTATCCAGATCCGATCTCATCAAGTTAGCTCAGTGATTGATTTCTGGGATTTTTGGTTGACTGAACCTCCCTATTGGTCGACTAAACTTGATCTTTCCTTGCTCTGATCCAATCAGATCGAACCCTGCACAATCCATTTGATTAGTTGACTGATTCTCTTGATTGTAATTTGTAAACCCCAAAGCTTCCTTTGTCTGATTTGATCACATCTGATCCTTGATTTTCATGTGTTCAGTAGATTGATACTTGTTATTGGTCGGAGCTCGAATTGAAATTGATATGTGCTTATCCTCTAGATCAGTCAACTGATCAAGGATGATCGGTTGGCCGAATCGTTTGATCATAAGAAACTTTATTTTTCTACAAAATAAAGTTAGCACAATAAAAATAACAATAATCCTGCAAAACAAAATTAGAAACAATTATATGTATGCATGATTTATTTTGACAATGTGACTATCTGATCTTGATATAGAACTTTGAGTAGGTCTTTTAGTCGGATCATCACCTAAGTGCTTTGTCCCAATTAGGACATGCCCTCACTGCCTTTTATTCTGAAAGACCTCTCAAGGACTTAACTTAACTTACTGCTAAACATCTGATTGAATTGAGTTGTTTAGACTTTCTCTCGAGACTTCCCTCTTTACTTGATGTTCGATCCAGCTAACCCATTAGGTGTTCTTCCAAATCAACTCATGTGATCTTTTGCTTGGTGTTTGGTTCTTCTGATCCACAAAGATTACACTTCCTAGTGTCTGATCCTCGTAACCCATTAGGATTTTCGATGTCTGATGTTCGGTCCTCCTGACCTATTAGGATTTTCCGTGTTAAGTGACTTACACACATAATTCTCCTATCAAATACAACTTTAAAACCTTTGTTAGATATCAAAATATAAATTTGATTATCGACGCTGCCTGCATTAACATAACAACCCATTCCTATTCCCAAAAAATATCGTTTAAGTCCTTTTCAAAGACTCCAAAGATTTTTTTCTCTTTTATATTAAGATTTTTCCCCATTTTTAACATCTTAGAGTTTTGGATCTATTTAAATAATTGTTTATTTGATGTTAGAAATTATTTTTTATTTTGAATCAAACTTTATTTGGTTAACCTAGAGACGACAACTTCTCTTAATTTGTCGATTTCTTTAGTCTTGTTTTCTCTGAAATTCCTCAATGAAATCCAACCTTCATAATAATCGTTATTCTTGCTAAATTGTATATATTTAAGAATTATTTGTTTATAGTTTTAAAGATATTTTAGTCTTTTCCCTTTTTAGTTTAGGGTTTCTTAACCTATCTATATACGACTTTATGTACTCTATTTTTTCTTAAATACTTTTGGATTTATAAAGATGACTTCTCTCTTCTCCTTCTCAATTTTTATATGGTATAGAGTCTTCTTTGATAGTTCAATCAAAGACTATTAATTCGATCAGTAAAGTGTAATTAGTGAGTTTCAATAGAGTTTTAATTGCAATTTGAAGTATATTTTGTTCTCTTCTTTCCTCGGCGGTCAAAAGCCACGATTGGGCAACAATAAAAACTGCATCCTTAGTGTCGGCTATCATTGCTTTAAACCCTGGATCATCTTTAGCACCATTGAAACCCGTGTGTGATACTTCTTGCATGCGATACAATGTTGGAGGGTTCCCTAGTGTGATCTTCTTCTTTAGCACCATTCAAACTCGCGCATGACTCTATCTTGCATGTCATACAATGTTGGAGGGTTCTTCCATGGAGTGGTTCTCCTGAACCTTCAGAAGTTGGATCATCCATAAAAGCCTCATCTTTCATGGATTTGGTGCATTCATATAATATTTTATGGCTCCGACTTATATCAAAATCGACCGATTTCGAAGGTTTCTAGAGATAACTATGCTTATCAGCAGTAACAACCTGATCTGTATATGCTTGAGCAGTTTCATCAGTTTCTTATTTCATAGCCCTCTGTCATGTCAGCTTTCCCTAATACAGGTTTGTCATCATCTGATATTTCAGGTATATCTTCATCCTTATGTATTTCTGATGCTTTTCATCATATGTCACCTAATTTATCATCTTTTGTTTCCTTTTCTCCCAGTTCATCTATATCTATTGTGACTATTGATGGTACTCCTATCTCGTTAGTAAGTATTGGTTCTATTGTTATATCTTGTTTATTTCTTATTGATGTTTATTATATTCTGAGTCTTACTTTAAATCTTGTTTCAGTTAGTCAATTATGTGAGTCTGGATACCTAGTATCTTTTTCTTCATCCAATTGTTATATTCAGGACCCGTGATCTCAGAGGTTGATTGGGACAAGCTATAGGCAAGGAGGACTCTATGTTTTGGATCAACTCAAAGTACCAGATGTTATAGCTTCAAGTGTGGATTTATCAAAAAAAAAGTGTGGATCTATTATCTTTTCGTTTGAATCATTCATCTTTTGTTTTTTATTTGTGGCATTCTCATTTAGGTCATGTTTCAACATCCCGATTGTAGTTTTTAGCTTCTACAAGAGTATTAGGACATTTAAAAAGTTCTTATATTTCTGATTGTAATGGTTAAAAACTAGCCGAATTTTCTGCCTTATTCTTTTATAAAAGGCTTTCTCTTTCCTCTACTCCATTTGATCTTATCCATTCTAATGTGTGGGTATCTCTCCTATTCCTATAAAAGGAGGTCAAGGTATTATATTTCATTTATCGATGATTTCACTCGTTACTCTTGGATTTATTTTATTAAACACAGGTATGATTATCTTATCATTTTCAATAACTTTAGAGCTCTTGTGAAAACTCAACATTCTAGTGTCATAAAGTGCTTTCATTGTGATCTAAGGGATGAATACACTTCATATGATTTTTACGTTTACTTGCTTCTGATGGTACTATTCATCAAACCTCATGTGCATATACTCCTGAATAGAATGGTATGGCTGAACGGAAACAACCCATTCATCTTGTTGAAATAGCCCGTTCATTTTTATTGTCTGCTAGTGTTCCTAGTGTCTTTTGGGGGAAATAATCCTTATCGCTACTAATGTGATTAATAGAATTCCAACCTCACACAATTTAGTGTAGTGAGTTCTTTGGGGTGTTAATTTAATGGTTGGATCAGATCTGTACATGTAGTGATTCCATCAGAATCAGGTAAATGGTTGGTTGTTGATTTTGGTAGGTTGTCATGAGCCTCTGGGAATAGGGCTATGTTTGAGCTGTAGTTGGAGTTGGTTTTGACCTACTTGTTGTGTATACCTTGAATTTTATGGCGATTAGGTCCGAGGGTAGGGGTTAGTATTTTTAGTAGTTTCTTGGGTTTAATTCGAGATTAAACAAAGTTAAGAAAGAACTCTTCATTGTTCTAGATTTAATTAAATAGATATTATAATTAGGATTTATCCTAATCATGGTTAGTATTTTGTTTAACTAATTTTTTAATTATATAAATAACTAAACTATGTCTTTGGTATAAGACCCTGATTTGATACGAGCACTTGGACATGAGGTTTATTTAGATACGTTCTATATTTAAAGCGGGTACTTCGTACTTGATTTTTATAGAATCGTTTATCTTAAATGCATGATTATTTATTATTTGAGTAGGTTGATTTACCTTAAATCTATTCTATTTGTTTTCTTGCTTGATATTTATTATTGCTTAACCTTTAAGTAGTAATCTAAGATGTTCAATTATATAGTCTTAACTCTTGATTTCTGATCTAAAGAGTACCACTTGTACGTGTGTACTTTAGAACTATCATTTGATCTATATAGGGTTTGGTTGACATTAGACCTGGTTTGTTTGCCGAAGACCTGGTGAGTGAAGTCGAGCACGAAGACCTGGTTCGGAAGACTTGGGCACGAAGACCTGACCGGGGGTTGGGCACCGAAGTCTTGATCCGGAAGATCGGGCAGGAGTCTTAGTCGAGTGAGGACAATAGACAGAAGTAGGGACAGGTTGAAATATGAACATCTCGAGATCCATAATCTTTGGAGGCCGAGCAAAAGTCCAATCGGGGGTCCAATTGGCAATAGGAAATTTCTCCAGTGTGGAGTAGGTGCGGACGCATTCCCCGAAAGAGGAACAGTAGGTGTCGATCCGACCTAGGGTATTAGTTAAATCCTAAAGTCAGGATCAGACAGTACTGGCTGACGTACATGCATTTACTTTACATGTTATTATCATTTAGACTAACCTTGTGTTGTAGCTGAGGTACTTGGAGACTAACCGCATCTCAAGTGCCCGAGAGGTCTCGAGCGCCCCTATGCTTGTGACTCAGGCTAGGCAAGGCTGAGTTGGCGCATGCTGGTTGGAGTCGCCACATCAGCAACACAGGCGACCAGACGCTGTCAGGTACCCGAGAAGGATAAAATTTGACCAGGTAGCATATTAGGACACGGTTGGATCACAATAATGGGGGCACCCCTATAGGCACTCGAGCGTCCGTATGCCCCTTTATAAGGGGTTTCAACCACAGACTTCTAATATCAACTTTCTAAATCATTTGTGCTCAAGTGTGCTATGTCGAAATAGTCCAGAGATGACCAAACACTGCTCCAACAATGACATGCTACTTTTTACATTTCAGTTAAAAGTTGTTGGTATTCTTTTCTCTTTCTTGTACTTAACATTGTATTCTTTGTACTCATTCGCACTATATAGAATTGTCCAAAGTAAATGATCAAGGATCGTGAGCCTTGGAGTAGGAGTCGTCACAGACTCTGTGTGGGATCGATGTGATCGATAGAGGGGGGTGAATATCGATAACGATTTCTTGGATAAATCAGATTAAATGCAACGGAAGTAAACAAGTCAAGCACGACTAACACCTTATTTTTTACTTGGAGTCTATGACGACTCCTACTCCAAGGCCCACAGTCCTTGATCATTTTTGTTGGGGAATACTATAAGTCAAAAATCAAGTACAATAATAATGATTAAGTACAGAAAAATAAAATTATACCAATGACTCTTAAAGAATGAATTTCGTTACAGAAGTAGCGTGTCGTCGATCTTGAACTCCTTGAGCACAGAGAACTAGAGCACGGAAGCTTTATCATTGAGATTTCGAGAGCATGAGTTGATGTTTGGAAGCAAAGGGGTGAAACCCCTTTTATACTTGATCTCAGGTGCCTGAGTGGCTATAGGGGCGACATCCACATCACCAGTTCAGCTGCGTCCTTATCCGCAGACTCAACCAACCTTTATCCTATTCTTGGGTGTCTGGGAGCTGACGTGGCACGTCCAACCAACGACTACCAACTCAGCTTTGCCACCTACTGAGAAAACCCATCTGGGGCACCTGAGTCCTCTCAGGCAACTGGGTTCTTGGGTGCCTGAGCTCTCTCAGGCACCCCTGATCACAACAGTTGATTCCTTTAGCCTTCAACCAAGGTTATTCCAAGAACACAATATAATAAAGTAAATGCATGCATGAATGATAGCTAGAGCTGTCTGGTTCTGACTTTGAATTTCAAATGAAATCCTAAGTCGAACCGACACCTACTGTTCCCTCTTTCGGGGAACGCATCCTCACCTACTCCACTCTGGAGAAGTTACCTTTTGTCAACCGGCTCTTCTGGTTAGACTTTTGCTCAGCCTCCGAAACTCCCGGATCTCGAGACGTTCATTCCTCAACCCGTCTCTACTTCTGTCTGTAGACTTTGCTCGGCTAAGTCTCCTACCCGATCTTCCAGATCAGGTCTTCGGTGCCCAGTCCTTGGTCAGGTCTTCGGTGCCCGGCTCTCGGCTAGGACTTCTAGCTCAGTCCTCAACCAAGACTTCATGCTTAACCCTGTAAGTTAAGACTTTGTGTCTAGGTAAATTAGGACTTTCATGCACACTTAGTAAATTCATTAAATCACCAATAATACTTAACTTTGAACTCTTTGCCAATATTAAAACAAGGTTCGATATGGTTCTTCCGGCACCAACAATCTTCCCCTTCTTGATTTATGGTAATACAATACAAAGTTAAGTAAAAATTATAATAGTTAAGAAAGAATGTTTAAGACCAATCTCCCCCTGAATAATTGTGTTATAAAACACTTAACTTTGACCTTTTCCTCCCCTTTTGACATATATCAAAAACAAACATGGGCGAACAAAATTTCTAAAAGAGATTTTTGAGTTTTTCCAATATTAACTTTAAGTAAAGGATTTCACAATATTTAAAAAATAGTTTTCGAACATAAATTTTAAATATGTTAAAAACTTTTGAAACATAAAGTACTAATGGGGCACTTGGTAAGCGGGTTTAGAAGGTGGGAATGAGAATGAAATCTATGTCATTCCCATTTATGATGCTTGGTATACGGGAATCAGAATCAAAATAAGGATATGATACCCTTGATTTCATAACCCACCCCCACTAGGTTATCACCAAACCCATAAACCCCTCAATCAAACTCATTACCATTCCTACCAAATATATACCAAGCGCCCCCTAAGTATATTTTTGAAAATTCCCTTAAAAAAAATTCTTTTGCTACTTGGGAAATTTTTTTTTGAAGAAAACAATTTCCTTCTACTTTTCCTCTCTCTCTCCTTTTGTCATATATAAAAAATATTTGCAACAGATATTTGAAAGAATATTTACTTTTTTCTACTCTCCCCCTTTTTTGAAAAAAAAAATATTTTGTTTATGGAGAAAGCGAGTATTAGAGTCTATGAGTTTTGAAAACATAAGTAAAAAAAATTGAACAAAAATAATTCCAAGTAAAATAATGTCAAAAATTATGATAAGTTCTAAGTAACACAATTTTGGAATAATTAAGCAATAACAAACCTTATTAACTACAAGGAAAACTTTCTAACAAACCTTATTAACTACAAGAAAAACTTTCGTATGTGTCTTGGAGATTTTTCCAAACTCAAGTAATTTTTCAATGAATTTTAGAAACATTTAAAAGACGAAAAGATTTTCAAAAAAATGTTTTAGAAAATGAGAATATTGTATTTTCAAAGTGTTTTTTTGAAAGATAGTGTTATTTGTGATGGAGGATATACTCCTTTCGGAGTGTTTACAATAAATAAATTGAAATTACATAAATTTTAACTTATCTGTTGAGTGACCCGAGTTTCTATTTATGCAGACTGCAGTCTCCTGAGCTGAATTCCCGAGCTGAATCTCCCGAGCAGTATCTCCCGACCAGGTAGTGCAGAGGTGCTGAGGCCTGCGTAATGCAGTTTCCTTGAAATAGATTTGTCCTACTTTAACGGTGCTTCAAGGCTCTGATGGACATTTATCTCTCAGGATACAACAGCAGGACCACGGGCACAATGGAGCACTCGTTGCTCGTGGCGAACTGAAGAAGTACACGAACGCTACCAGGGAATCGGGAACAAGGTGTAAGACAATCTATGTCCTCTCTCTCTTTTGCTCTTGATCACAGCCTCTTTATATAGCCTCTTTAGTTCCTTCGTCATCGTCGGTGGTGTCGTTCGTATCTTACGAGTATGACACTTATTTTTGTAGTGTCCTCTCTCCCTGCATTTGAAACAAATTATGTGATTTTTAAATTTTGAATTTACAATTTTACCTTTTGAATCCCCGTTGGGAATCTCCCCCTTGACTGTTGCCATCTCGGATCTGGACTCATATTTTGTTTCTGGTTCGAATTTGGCTTCGGATTCGGGCTCAGACTCTGTCTCGGCTATTTGTGCTTGTACTGAGAGTGCAAGGTAACTCACTTGAGCTTGTTCATCTTCGCTCGATTCGTCCGATGATTCGAACAATACACTTTCTAAGATCTCAATATCGGAAGTCTCTTCATGTAGGTTGATTAGCCTCTCCCAAATCTCTTACGCATAGTTGAAGGATCCAACCCGCTTCAATTCTTCTTTGGTCAAGCCACATTGTAGGATGACTATTGCCTTAACATCGGTCTTGAATTTTCTCAGTGTTGGTTCATCTAGTTTGCCCCAAGAAATTGATGTTTCATCTTCTGTAAGTAATGTTAACCCCGTTTGGATTATCATCCACAAACCAGATGGGCCTTCAGGTGGGATTCCATTAGACCTTTCCAGCATTTGAAATTATCTTCGGAGAATAAACGTGGACGGGCACTATTCCATTCTTGATGGGCCATTCAGGATAAATCTCGCATGGAAAAAAACAAACAATGTACCATGACTTGGTCTTAGATTAGTAGTACGGGAGAAGAAGGAAAAAATTTACTCGAATTGAGATAACATGAATTTTGAGAAAAAATATTAAAATAATAATAATAAATTTTATGGTAAATTTTTTTAAAAAATGATTGTTATATCAATTATGGTGAAAAAATAAGAATTGAAAATTGAAAAAGGCGTAAGAATATTTGAGAACCTCGCATAAATACTTTTTATGTGAATGAAAAAGCGAAAAATCCGAAAAAATACTCGAAAGGTGGTTTCACCAATTTAGAGGAACCCCACTCTGATACCACTTGTGAGATCAATGTGATCGATAGAGGGTGTGAATATCGATAAGGATTTCTCGGATAAATCAGATTAAATGCAACGGAAGTAAACAAGTCAAACATGACTAACACCTTATTTTTTTTATTTGGTTCGAAGTCTATGACGGCTCCTACTCAAAGGCTCATGGTCCTTGATCGTTTTAGTTGGGAAATACTATAAGTCATAAAGGAAGTACAATAATAATGATTAAGTACAGAAAAAATGAAATTATACTAACGACACTTAAAGAAGGAATTCCGTTGCAGAAGCGCAGTGTCATCGATCTTGAACTTCTTAGGCGCAGAGAACTCAAGAACGGAAGCTTTATCGTTAAGATTTCGAGAGCATGAGTTGATGTCTGGAAGCGAGGGGGTGAAACCACTTTTATACTTGATCTCGGAAGCCTGAGTGGTTATAGGGGCGCCCTCCACATCACCTATTCAACCGTGCCCTTATCCGCAGACTCGACCAACCTTTATCCTATTCTTAGGCGCCTGGGAGCAATGGAATGCCTGAGAACACTGGGGCACCTGGAAGCTTCAGTAATCCTTCTTCCCTAAAATATTACCTACTTCTTTCTTGACTTTGCAGGTTCGGGACTCTCTGAGGGTGAATATGTCCGCCTTGGTTGGCACGTGGTTGGTTAGTGTGATTCCTTTGGGTTGCCGGTCTTTAATTACTCTACCAAATAGTTCACTGCTGAAATTGTTTTGTTTCTTTCTGTTAATACTTTCAAGACAAACACTTGCTATAATTACTAACTATTGGCTTCATACTTTGCATATAAGAAAACTTGATCACAAAACGGTGGTCAATTATCTCCGGACTAACAAACAAATTTCTGGTATTGGACTTTGGGGGTGATCAATGGGTGATGTTACTAGGTATCGTTTTTTGCTTCATAGTTATTATTGTTGTCACGCCCCGGGTGGAATTCTTGCACACTAGGAGGTATCCCACCCGATGACAGTCAAGGGTAGGTCTACGATTTGAAATCAGGAGGGGCCGCATATTAAGTGGCAAAACTAGTTATTATAAAAATTGGCTCATCCTTCAACAACCTCTGAATTCTACATTTATAGCTGAAATCGAATCCAAAATTTTTTAAAAATCACCATCTCAAATTACACGGTGGTCCACGAGACGATGACGGTGAATAAGCACGCATGTAGCTCTGATCCAAAATAACGTAGACAGTAGAGAATTATTGTTGGCTCCATGACCAATAATTTGAACAAATTGAGACACGTCTCCATTGATTTAAAGATGTTATATTCATCCATATGATTCATGCGAGTATTATGCAATGAAAGTAATTCAAAATGATCAATGGATTTAAAAGGGAATTCTTTCAACTAATAATGATTTTTGAAACACTAAATGGGCTTGTTTGTGACTACATGTCAATGAATCACGCCCGAATTATAATCATGCCAAATTAGACAAATGTAGCCTATATTTTTTTGATGTTGAACTTAGGCTGACATAGTTCACTAAGGAAGCAGACTAAATAAAACATATATACAACAAAACAAAAATCAAATCAAATTATAATTCAGCAGATTGAGAACTCTAACCAACTCTATATAAAGTTGGAACCAATTGTAATATCAAAAGGGTATTTGTGCCTACAAAATTAGATACTAAGAAAAATAAATAATAAGCACAAATGACTAAGTGAATCATTAGAAAAGATATTCATGAATTTAATCTTATTTAAGAAATCAAAGAAATAGAGTAGATTATAATCTCTTATTACAACTTTAAGTTTTTCTTAAAATTCTCCATTTATTCATAAATGTATATTTATAATCATATAACATTTTTATAATTTAGAATTTCAACTTTATCATCCTTGATTATTATCAATCAATTAATTCTCCATTTATTCATAAATGTATATTTATAATCATATAACATTTTTATAATTTAGAATTTCAACTTTATCATCCTTGATTATTATCAATCAATTAAGATAACTTCTCAATTATTATTATTTAATCACAGATATGTTAGTACTCATCGAGAGCTAGAGGATGTGAATAGCTCGCTTCACTTTTTGATGATTCTTTATAACGGAAACTTGAAGCAATCGCTAACATTTTAATTTACTTGGCATCCACCTTCTTGAGATGAATAATCTAAGGATCCACACCGTGCACACAGTTCCATTATGAATACACTCCTCGAAAATACTCCGAAGGTGAAGAAATCTCATACAATCTCATAAACAACAAAAATACAAAGAAAATACAAATGAAATCGAAAATACTATTACAATAATAAAATATTGCTTTGCTTGCTCTCTTGTTACTTTGATCACCCTCTTGATTCTTGAAAAACGCGTGAAGTGAATAGCGAGCTCTATCTTCAATCTTGCATGAAAACCTTTTTCTAAGGTTTATGCGATGCCACTAATCAATTAAGCTTTTGCTTAATCAATTACCATGTCATCCGACTATTCAATAACATGCAGAATGACTCTTTTTTGAACTTGAATCGATTGGCGAGCTATCTCAATCGATTCAAAAACTTTATGTTCCCTCACAAACATATCGAATTGATTTGTCAATTGATTCCGAAATTTACTGTGCGTGAGAAACAAAAGCCTAATCAATTGGACCAATCGATTAGCTTCAACCAAATCAATTGGCTCAATCGATTCTAGGTCTTCTTCTCTTCATGAAGAACTATCTGAATCGATTACTCTATTCGATTCATCTTTAGCTGAATCGATTTGACAATCGATCCCCCAACTCTCTGTGCTTCACGAAACTCAACATCTAATCGATTACCTAATTGATTAAGGCCTCTATTCAAGAGGAAAAACTACTAATCGATCACTTGATCGTTGTGCCAATCGTTTACCCAATCGATTGGCCAAGCCTTGATCCTCCTTTGCCCAACCTGAAGTCTTCCATCACTAATTGGGACTCTCCGTTGCCTAATATATAGTCAACCTTGACTTGCCAGGACTTCTTCACCAAATGTCGGGTTAACCCTTTGCCAACTTGAACTTTTCCTACCCAGTTCCCAACTAAGACTTCTCTCATGTCAAGTGTTTAACTCCCAACTAATTCACCTTGGTCTTAACCTAGCTCCCAACTAGGTTTGCCTAGTCCCACTAGAAGTTTACTTGTGCCAAGTGTTTTGCTCCTAGCTAACCCACCTTGGTCTTAACCGAGTTCTCAACTAGGTTTGCCTAGTCCCACTAGGACTTCCCTTCATGCCAAGTGTTTAGATCCTAGCTAATCTACCTTAGACTTAACCTAGTAATTCCCAACTAGGTTTGCCTAGTCCCACTGAGAATTTACTCATGTCTAACCTCCAGCTAGGACTTCCCATTTGCCTAACTTCCTATTAGGACTTTGTCAATTAAGTCTCAAGTCAACCTTGATCTACTTGACTCATTTCTCACATATTGTCAAATATCCGGTCAATCTTGATCTATTTGACCTCTGCTCACATATTGTCCAAATATTGAAACTCAAGCTCGAGTCATCTCGAGCTTAGTCAAACTAGGTAATCTTGACCCAAAGAAGATTGCACCAATAAGACATACTAGTCATCAACGACATAATATTAACATGGATAAATATCACAAATCATGTGAGTTTTAACCTATATAAATATCATCATCAAAGGTATAAATCTGACAAACTAACTGAAAAGTAAATCACTAGAGTTAGTATTCTCACAGTATAATAACGTCATACATCATTTGACTACGACAATAAAATGTCATCACGTAAATAAATACTAACCGTGAGCTACTTACGCTTCCACAACTTATGTGTGCAAAATACTCTGGTATAAGGCTAAACTCAAAAATTTCACAGTTAGTATTCCATTTTCTTCATTTATATCATAATTATTAAATTTTAAATTCATATCTTCTTAGTTATTTGAACGATCAACCCAAATTAATTTTTAGAATAAATCATATCAATTATTAAGGTATCAGCATAGGATCTATAGGTACAATTTAAATTTAAATAATATAAAGCTAACAAGAACAACAACAATAATCAAATCTTATCTCACAAGATGAGATCAATTATATGGATCCTTTTACGTCATTAGACTCTATCCTCTATTATATCATCATCTATATTTAAATAAAATTTATCTTTTTTTATTGTTGCCAACCAAGTCTTTTTTGACCTTCCTCTCACTCGTTTAATGTGTATATTTATCATAGTTTCACATCGTCTAACAGGGGCATTTATTGGTCGTCTAACTACATTTCTGTACCATCTCAAATGTACATCTCCAAGTTTTTCCTCAATAGATGTAACTCTGACTTTCACTCTAATTCTCTCATTCCTCATTCTATCCATCCTCGTATGTCCACACATCCACCTTAACATCCTCATCTCTGCAACTTTCATCTTTTGCTCATGTGCTGGAGTCATTGTCTAACATTCAACACCATATAACATAGCAAGTCTAACTACTATTTTGTAGAACTTTCTTTTAAGTTTTAGAGGTACTTTACGATCACATAAAACACACAACGTTGACCTCCATTCTACCATCTTGCTTGTATTCTATGTAAAACATCTCTCTCATGTTGGAACTCGGATGGCTAGAGAGGGGAGGTGAATATAGCCAGACACTTAAACTTTAAGCACTTATCGAATTTTCCTGCACTTAGATGTTTAGTAGCACAGCGGAAGCAATAAAACAGAGTATGCAGTAAACTAAACTCTAAGTTAAGCACAAACACAAGAACGCTAACAAGAGGATTTACAAGGTTCAGGGATAACTTGCCCCTACTCCTTGGCGTGCCCTTAAGGTGGGCGATCCCTTGATCGTCGGTAGATCAAGCCCCGAAAAATCCGGATAATAAGCAACCTCCTTCTCGGTGGAGTAACCTCTCCACAGCGTTTCAACAGAGATAAAGTTTTAAGCACAATGAAACACAAGAAGGATCTTACATAGTACTTGGAACCACAAGAACACAAGCAGAACTTCTCCCGAGCTCCACCCAGCGCAGATCTCACGCAAGAACTCCCTTCTTCGTGTCTTCTCGCTGATGGACTCGTCAAGCCTCTTGTTTCTTCCTCCAAGTGCTCAAGTAACAGATGGTTGCTTCAAAGATCACAATTGCTTGCTCAAGAGATGATGGAACAGAGTTGTCGCAAGCACAAGTTGTCGCAGAGTAGTTTTCGTTGAGTTGTTGAGTTCTTGAGACTCCTTCGCCACCAAGCGTTTAAGTCCCAAATTACTGATCGCCAGGTCACCACCTCACTGCAGTCTCCAGCTACTCTCCTGCAACAGCCAGCTACCACTGAGCTCTCCTGGACTCCCTGAGCTTCCCTCAGACCAGCCCCAGTCAGCAGCTCCAGCCAGCGCCAGCGTCCGTTGCAACCTGAGATGGAAAACGGACAAACCTGCTCTAAGGAAAGACCTTCATTGACTCTCCTTGAGTGTTTGAATCCATCCCTGTCACCTGCAATCTTGATCAAATCATTAGCACAACATATCACATAGAGAATCAAGGATCAGATATTAAGCGCAGAGAAATCAGATGTGTTCAGACGTGATCAGAGCGTCTGACAGTGCATTTTGAATTAAAGTGATAGGCCATCGGACCGATCCAGGGCTCGTGGGTCGGTCACCAGACCGATCCACCGCTTTGCTGGGACTCCCAGCCTTCGCGGCAACACAGCCCAGATCAGTCACCAGTCCGATCAGGCTGTGACCTGATCGGTCACCAGACCGATCAAGTGGCTCCCTGACCGATCAGGCTCCATCCTGATCGGTTGTAAGACGGAGTCCGCGACGCTTGATCGTTCACCAGAACGATCTGAACAGTGTTCCAGATCGGTCACCAGACCGATCAGGAGCAGATCAGTAAGGTTCCCAAAACCTACTGGAAGCTCCCTGATCGGTCACCGGACCGATCAGGAGCAGAGCAGCAGGGAACTTAACTCACTGTGAGCTCCCTGATCGGTCACCAGACCGATCAGGAGCAAAGCAGTGAGTGAACTGCATACTCCCTGATAGGTCACCAGACCAATCAGTCATCGCTGGATCGGTCACCAGACCGATCCACGAAGGTTCGCTGGATCGGTCACCAGACCGATCCACGAAGGTGCACCGTGCCAATTTCCCTGATCGGTCACCAGACCGATCCAGGGACTCCAACCTAGCCCTCCAAGCTAGGATTTCATCCAACCTAGCCCTCCAAGCTAGGACCTGACCCTCCAAGCCAGGATTTCATCAACCTAGCCCTCCAAGCTAGGACCTGGCCCTCCAAGCCGGGATTTCATCAACCTAACCCTCCATGTTAGGACCTAGCCCTCCAAGCCGGGATTTTATCAACCTAACCCTCCAGGCTAGGACCTGACCCTCCAAGCCAGGACTTTTTCACACCTAACCCTCCAGGTTAGGACTTTTCAATACCTAGCCCTCCAAGCTAGGACTTTTCACACCTAACCCTCCAGGTTAGGACTTTTCCACACCTAGCCCTCCTGGCTAGGACTTTTCACACCTAACCCTCCAGGTTAGGACTTTTCCACACCTAGCCCTCCAGGCTAGGACTTTTCACACCTAGCCCTCCAGGCTAGGAATTTTCCAAACCTAGTCCCACTAGGTATGCCTAGTCCACGACCAGGACTTTATCCCAATCATAATCATCAACCTAAACTAAAATCGGTGTCAACACCAAAACAACAATCAGAGTCAGACTGCATCAACAATCTCCCCCTTTTTGTTGTTTGACAACCCGATTTTAAGTTTAGGGATTCGAAATCAATTTTCTCAAATTTCAGAATCACATAGGGGAATCAAGATCCTCCCCCTACAATATAATCATTCTAAACTTAACCAACCACACTCTCCCCCTTTGTCAAACACTAAAAAGGGTGTAGACGGGTTGTTAAGGTTAAACATACTCCCCCTCAACCCTAGGGGTTTCCCAAAACAACAAACGATGTAATTGAATGTTGAAAGCATATGAAAACATACAATAAAGATAAGGCATGGCAAAGCAATCATACGTATCATATGAACATGGTGTCATAAGCATAATCATAGCAACGCATAATGAGGCATACAATGATAGCAATTTTATAAACAGTCATATAAGCCAGAGAATAGTAAGTCAAATATAAAAAGCAGGCATAGTGTCAGGATGCATCATCAAGCATCAGAGTCAAGTCAAATACAGTACAAAATCCATCAAAGTCAAGTCATAGGCATCTAGCCATAGAGTCATACAAGCCAGGCAGTCAAATAGTCAAGAGCATAAGCAGAATAGATCAACCATCAACGCGGGGGGGGGGGGGGGGGGGGGGGGGGGGTCATTGATAAGCCCCGAATCTACTAGTTTAAATTGTCATGAAAGTGTGGGACCATCAGATTTAAATGTGAATGAATGCGGAAAACCCTTTTTACAATCAAAAGTATGAAAATGTAATATAGGGGCCACAGGTCGTATTTTTCTCGGGGGCTAGTTGAAGTTGTTTGATTCGCGCATGTATTTAGGTGTCGTTCGTGAATTTGGGTTTCGAATAAAGATTTGGGTTTGGGTTCAATTCGAATCGAAATTGCAATAGAAAGGAAAACCAACCAAAGGAATTAGACAAACCATAATGAGTAATAACTCAATCCAAGGTAAACCAACTTAACCAAGGGAGTTAAATCGAAATTAAAAGAGACTCAATGAATCTTGAATGCAGCCTTGATGCTAAACAATTGAATAAATGCAGTGATGGCAGATCTTGGAAACAAGCAAGCTTAACATAATCAATAGCATATGAAATTTGGTAATCAAGCAAGCAATTCAACTCAAACTAGCTATAACTTTTGAGAGCCAACCAATGTGAAGAAACTCAAAAATATTCAAATGCAAACCTGACTAATTTCAAACACAATTGCTAACTAGAAGATGGTGAATTGCTGATGAAAAACAGTGCCAAATCAGCTTGGCACGCAAAAGGGTACATTTGTGCCAAAGCCAATGCTTTGTGCCAAGAGTGAGGCTGCCAATTCAGAATTGAATCAATCGATTAAACTGGGCAAGCTCAGCTGTGAATTCAGTGATATGCAGAGATAACTGAAAACATTCAGACTCCATGGACTAATCAAACAGCTGTTAAAGAACTTGAAACAATTACAACTGCAGAAACTGCAGTGAACATACAGAAACGTTCAGAAATTCAGAAACTTGCAGCAGGAATGGATGCGTAGATAAGCAAAAACTGAATGCAATGTAAACTAAACAATTGAAATGAATGCTCAAACCCAGAAGAACTAATGCAACTGACTCAAACTCAGAACACAAAATCGAAAATCACAGATCCCACTTGATACGCAAGCTGGATCTGCTGAATTTGGCAGTTTTCAGACATGAACCAATTTCAGAAATGAAATTACCTATTAACCGCACTTGGATCAACTAAATTAACTCTCTAAATGTGATCTTTAATTGCAGGAAATGAACTAAACACTAAGCGAATTGAAAACAAGTTGAACAAAAGACTCGAAACTGAACTGAAATTCAGAACAGGGCAAAAGGATGATACGCAGCTGATACGCAAGAAATTAATGCAGCAAATCACTGAAATTAAGAGTAATGGTTCACTAAACAAGCTTCCTAACTATTATACTTGCAGAAAATAAATCTAACTTAAGCAAAACAACAAAGAAACGAAATTAACTAATCCGAAACCAAGACAGAAATTAAACTAAAGCAGAATTGGAAAATTAAGCTACAAACACAATGAAATTAGCTAGTTAAACTACTCCTCAATCTTCCCTAAACTCAAGACTTTCTTGGTCGTCAATCAAGAGCCGGCCTCGAACCCGCAAGCTCAGCAAATCAGTGGAGCGCAGCTTGGATTGATGGAATTTGCTCAAACTACACTCGGCTGGAATTTTCCAGTCCAATCTCTTGTATCTCGATGGATGGACTGCGATGGTGAATTGAGACTCATCTGAGCTTACCTGAGAACCCCTACAAGAAGCTCAGATGGTCTGACATGGCTTGTGGACGAGAACTAATGGTTGGTTAGCAGAGATGCCGAAACCCTCAAACACCACTGTCCGGATGCAATCTGAGCTGAATTCGCCACCCTAGCTATCCCCAATGATCCAAATCTTGATCTAGATGAAGAATTGAGGGGTCGCGCCCCTTTGGATTGAAGAAAACTTGAGAAGAAACTAAGAACAGCTGAAGAACAGTTTGCGGCGAAGAAGACACGACAGGGAAGAGCTTGGCTATGTTTTTGATTAAATAGTTATCAACGGACGGCCCAGATTGATTGGAGGAGATCCAACGGCTGATCTTGCTCTGATTTGAGCCAAACTTTTATGATGATGATCGGGGGTCAGGATCTGCCTTGTGGTAGCTCGGATCCTCCAGATGTGCAACAGATGGTCCAGATCAACTCTATCTGTGAATGGACGCTCTAGAGCCCTCATTGCTTGATCCAACGGTTGATTGAGCTCTGACTGGAATGAAACCTTCAGATCTTGATCATAGAGCTTGATCAACCCTAACCCTAGCTCGGATTGCTTCAGATCGTCCCGGATGGCTCAGATCTAGCCGCTCTTGAATCGGACGGCCCGGATTAATTGTAAGCTTGATAATTCGATCCGGTTCACATCCGACTCAAGTTTGACCCAGTATGCCCTAGGTCCAGGATCCTTTCATGCCTACAAAAATATATCAGAAAATTAGTGGCCAAATAATCCAAAAATATGTAATTTTGCAATTAAGTCCAAAATAAGAGGAAATCCTAAAACCTAGGGTAAAATCACAATTAAGCAATAAAAACATAGGTCAAACATAGATTTTAACAATTAAAATAATCAAAAAAATGGTATTTATCAATCATCATGCATAGGGTCATCCATCGTGGCATCATCGGGATCAAAAGATCCAGGTGCAGCACTGCCGAAGGGCGCATCCTCAGGAAATGTGTGTCGGTGCCACTCATCATACCACGTCTGCTGCAGTGTACGGACCCCGGAGACATCAGACTCCACCGCGGTCAGTCTGCGATCGAAGGATCGGAACTCCGAGCGGACCTCCTCTCGATAGCGCTCTCGCAAATGAAGATCATGCTGGATCGTCCGATCCAGCTCAGAAATCTGCCATCGTAGGTCCGGGCCCGGCTCATAGTCGTAGTCAGCAGCAGCAGCAGTGGGAGTCTCCTGAGGTGCAGCAACATCTGCTGGTGCCTGAAAGTGTGGACCCCCCTAGGCAGCTCGCCAGGACCCCTCCCGTCCTTCCAAACCAGAGCCCCATCGTGATTCCGTATGATGATGCCGGACTTGGCAAACGCCCGTTTGCCAAGTCTACAATCCTGTTTAACCATGGGCACCGTCTTGCCGTTGGTGACATTAACACCTACTGACATAAGACAGTCAGTGATGACGTGACCAAAAGGCATATAGACAGTGCGTCGGCTCGGCTCTCTATAGGATAGGATGGACTGAAAAATACTCTCCATGATGTCAAAGTCCATGCGGCGATGCATACCATAGAGCATCAGGCAATGGTAAGGTCGGATCTCGGTCAAGGGTTTGGAAGTGATCGGCAGGATACAGTTTGTGATTATCTTGAACACAATGTAATCAGTAGGAGAAAGTCGAAGGGCCGCAAAAGTCGGAAAATCAGGCCCTAACTCATCAAGACCAGCTGGTCGAGGATGTCCGAAGAGGTGCTGGTAAATGCTATCAGGGGTAACGTCCGCAAAGGGAGGCAGCAAGGGGTCAGGAAGCTCCGGGTAGATAGAATAAAAGTTTGGCGATCGACGAGCGCCAAGATACTCTGCTAGGATTTCATAAGAAAAATCAAGGTCCCTCTTGGCGACACGGGTAGTAAACTGAAAGCCACCTTGAGGCCCTTGTTGAAGGTTGTTGTAAAACTCAGAGACAAGATCATAGTTAATCGTCCTTTCGAGGGAAAGAAGAAAGCCCAGGTTGTAGAAGGTGATTATCTCCATGATGGAGGGACAGTGCTCGGATAGAAAGGGAACATCAATTGATCGGCAGGAGAGCAACTTGAAAGTCCTGGATTGAAAGGCCTGCTCACAGGCAGCATTGGGGAAACGAGAACTTAATGAAGGCTGAGGCCTTCGGGAGGGCGCGGATGAAGAAAGGTCTTTGCCCTTTGAGCTGCCCTCCACTGGTTCCTTTCCCTTGGACGATTTTCTAAAGGTTTGAAGAATTGATCATGGCAACAGATTTGATCATGACACAAATTAAAAGATCACAAGATTAAGGTTTGATCAAATTGGACAAGACAAGGTATAATCAATGACCCAATCAGTGAACATAAGGTAAGTCATTGAACAAATTAATTATGACCTAAGGAATTGATCAGATGGGATGAGATTTAATCAGTAAAAGTTTAGATCAAGACAAGGGAGGTCACGGTAAGAGTCGGGTCGCAACACAAAACGAACACACCATAAGAAACAATATGGTTAGCGTAAATATATGATTGATAACTATAAAAATGATAAACACCAAAAGAAAATTGCACAAAAAGCTTACTTTGGTGCCATCAAGTCGATTGAGAAGAGAAGAGAAGAACTCGCAGGGAAACTTAGCAAGAACGCACGCGCCTGGGAAGGAGAAGAGCTCACAGGGAACCAAAATCTCCTTGCTGAACTTTCAGGAACTCACGCGCACAAGAGCTCACACGCAAGAGGAAGAGGGAACGCAGGGAAGGCACACGCATAGGAAGAGGAGGGGGATCGCACGCGCAAGGAAGAAAGCGAGGGTTTCGCCGCTAGGGTTCGAAGATGTGAGGTTTAGGAGAAATAAATCGGTTGGTGGATCAATCCACCAACCGTAATTTAATGCGATTGAACGGATCACCGTTCGATCTGAAAGCGTCCAGACCGATCAGACTCCGGCCTGATCGGACTGGCCTGGTCCTGATCGGTCGGGTGACCGATCAGGAAGGCCCCTGATCGATCGGCTGATCGATCAGGAAGCGATCAGTAGGTTCGGAGGTTTTTCCGTGAGCCCCGTGATCGATCTGTGGACCGATCACCACAGGGTGCCAGATCGGTCCGGGGACCGATCCAGGCCAACACAGAATGTTTGGTCAATTTTTAGCGAAGTGTTCTGTGACCCCTCTGATCGGTCTGTGGACCGATCACCACAGAGGGCGCCAGATCGGTCCGGGGACCGATCCAGACCAACACAGTGGGTTTTGACAATTTTTCGGGCAGGAGCTGGATCGATCCATTGGACCGATCAGACATACTCCTGATTGGTTCGGTGACCGATCAGGCTTCCTGAATTTTCCTGATACGATCTGAAACTTTCAGTTTCAAACTTCCAAGTGATTTCGGACAAGATCTGATGAGAGTTATCGATCTTGGAAGTGGTCCCTTGAGTAAAATTGACTCCTGAACCAGGATCAAAGGTCCTTATGGGTTTAACAATCACTTTGCTCCACTCAAGTGGAGTCAAACTCAATCAACAAACATCCACTCAATTTCAACCAAGTTTGTATCCAAATAAGGTCTCCAATCAAGTTTCCTTGATTGGAATGTCCAAGTATGATCATGGAGCCAAGTATACATGTGTTATGCATTGGTTTTCCCCATACATGGTCACCGAGGTGATTTTTATCTCGTCAACCAAATTTCTCAAGGGATGCATTGACATTTTGAGAAATTTAGTTGATCCTAGCATCTCACCCCATATCTAGCAAACAAAAGCGTTTTGTTGAACCTTATAGTTTGTGTGAGATGTCCCCAAGTTACCCAATTGTTTCCCAACAATTCGAATTGATTATGAAGGATTTTGAATGCATTTTGATGTCTATGAAGCGCGACACATTCCCAACTCCCTTCTTAAGAAGCTAAACTCATTTTCGGGGAGTGGTTTAGTGAAAATGTCCGCTAGATTTGACTTGGAATCTACATGTGAGAGTACAATATCTGTTATCATTTAGGAAACTTTAAGGGCGTCAATGAAATATTTTTTTTAGTATTCATTTTTTCATCAGGAAGTACTTATTTAAGGGGGTAAACTGTAAATAGGGATTTCCATTTAAGGGTGGGGTTTGTGGCTGCTAGGGTTCGCGAACCCGAGTGGATCCCGATCCCTTTTCTCCTTCCTTCTATTCCTTGTGCGATCGGAGCGTCGGCGATCGGTTCCGTGCGGCGTCCCGGCGACACCGGAGGGTGCTTTCTCTTTCCCACTGAGTCTGATCGAGATTTCGGCTCTCCCTCTTCTTCATCGAGAGCGGATTGAGAATCCGGTTTCCCTCCTCTCCATCTAGGGCAGATCGAGGTAAGGGTTTTCTTCCCAGACTTTGGGTTGAGGTGTGGAGGTACTAGTGTTGATATGCGGTTCTGGAATTGTAGAGTTCTTTGCTCTTCGTCTGAGCGATTGGGTTTTCAGTGCTTACCTCCTTTCTCCTTACACGATCTCGAAGAGGGGAGTCAAATATTGAGCAGTTGGCAATAGTTTCGGAGCTGAGGAGTTCTGTCGGCACACACACGCAGAGGTAAGTTGGATCGATCCGAGTTTTGATATTTCAATCTCGGTTCGTGATTGAAATCTGACCTTGGAATTGATGGGTAGTTCTGGTCAGGTTCTCTGCTATGTAGTAATTTGGTTTTGTGTTCTGCTGTGTGGGGGATATCGTGAGCTAGTATTGTGGATTGGTTCTGATTTGTGTTCTTGAGGAATAGCTTTCGGTTAGCTAATAAATTGGGATCTTGTGATTGGCTTGGATGCTAACCTGTTGAAGCTTAGTTGATCGTGATCGGGGAATTGATTTGGGGAATGGTCGCTAGTTGATCTGTTGGTTTCTGATCGAAGTGGTTTGGGATTCTAGCTACTCCTTCGGCTTTGGATCAGTTCAGAGTTGGGGATGTGTTGTAAGGAATCAGTTTTCATCCTATTGTTGTGGCAATTCCATACCTGCCGTGAGTTGTAAATGGGTTAGGGTTTGTTTGGGTGATTAATTACACATGATAGTTAGGATTAGATCCTGATATTGTTTAGCATTAATTTAACTATTAGTACCATTGTAAATAGTTAAATTTATGTTTATGGTACAGGACACTGAATTGGCGATTTGGACTCCACTAGCGGCGGATATTATTATTTCGGATGTGGGTTCTTTTCGCTTACGATCTACTACATCGGAGGCGGGTATCTCTGACTTATCTTTCAGATTAGTCATAGTTGATATGCTTGATATGCTAGGTTTAGCGGTAGAGTAATGTAGTATTTTGTATCTGCTCTACCTTGGCTGATACTGTTTATGATATACCTGACATGTGATACCTATACCTTTAGGGCCTAGGTTATGGTGCATTATTTATGATCCTTGCATATCATGTTGATATAGGTGGATTAGATAGTGGATGCTGTTTGACCAGAGTCATGCATCATCGTGCACTGTGCATCACTGTCGATCAGTGGCCCTTTATGGGTGAGTCAGATCGACAGTCATACTGACCCATCCATACGGCCACTCATGGGTTAGTGGTTGACGGGGTATGAGTAGTGTGCTCTGTGCTGCTCCGCTCATGCACTCATGGGTTAGTGAATCGGAGCGTGGTAGCAGGCAGAGGTCCCTCCTGTAGTAGTCCATATACCAGGAGTTGAGAGAGGGAGATCTCTCCCCCATTTATATACATGGGGTAAGTGTTAACACTCGGATAGAGATATCCTCCAGAGATGGCCTGGGGCTGATAGTGATATAGCCAGGATAGGTGATGGCCTGGGGCTGATAGAGATATCGCCAGGATAGGTTTTGGCCTGGGGCTATTAGTGATATCGCCAGGATAGGTCATGGAGTAGGGGTGTTACGCCGGCAGCATACCGTCTACTCGATTGCTCAGGGGTAGCGACGGCAGAATACGGACGGCAGTCACAGCTCTACATCGGTGGGTGGCCTCCGTTCAGCTTCCTCCCGTACATAGGTGACGATGTCTGACCGGCGACAGAGGTGACCATGTCATTGCACCATGTGCATACGTATAATTGTGCTTTTGCTCGTGCTTGTTATACTTGGATGTTGCATTTGATTGACATGCACATACAGGAGACCCTTATGTCTGGTTTCGACGACTCAGCTAGATTGGTATGGTATTTCTATTCCTGTTCCAGTTATGCTTACCACTGCATGTACCTATGTTATTTCGATTGCCTGTTACTCTATTGCTAGCTTAGACTATCCTGTATATCTGATGAGATATTCGCTGAGTACTGTGACTCACCCCGTTAGCTCCCTGTTTTTATTTCAGGATGATCGTCTGGAGTGCCCGGCAGCCTGTCCCAGTTCGCGTCTTTCTCGAGATGTTTCCGGGATGTCTCTTTTACCTTGTTAGTGGTACATGTTGGTACCCGTTTTCTGTTTCTTTTATTTTACTTTTCCGCTGCTGTACTCGTGTTTGGTTTTGTCATCTTATACGGCGGTATAGTTGTACTTTTGTGGGCCATGGAGGCCTTGTGCTTTGTGTTTGACGTAAGTCGTACCGGTACGCAGTTTTTGTCGTTGTTTTCGTTTTCGTTGATTTCAGACGGTTGTTCCAGCCCTATAGGCTGTGGTACAACCATCTGAGGTGGTCGTAGAGGTTAGGTTTCTGAATTGTCCGTCGGTCGAGGGAGTGGCAGTCCGGTCGGTATCGGACGGGCAGCTCCTCGGGGCGTGACAATTTATTTGGTATCAGAGCCCAGGTTGCGGGATACCTTGTGATCTTGTGGGTGTTTTTGGATCTTGTGCCGGAGTCGTTTTCTCGTTTGACGTGATTGGGACATGGCGGCGACCGGACAGCTCCAGGCATTGATCGTACCTTCTGTTGCAGGTTTTGTTATTAATTGTAAAATTATTAGACAAGTAATAATGATTGGCATATCCCTACAGGTATGCCGCGACGTATTGAGTTGACTCCACCCCGCCGACCCGGTGGGCCGGGTCGACCCTCACATCGGACGACGTGAGTGTCGCAGCAGGCGACGATGACTGGGACAGAGGGGGTTCCGGTGAGACGGACACGGACCGGGTCCGGTGGCCGAGGACGAGCTTCCTCCGAGACTCGTGATGATCAGAGATCTCAGTCTCCACGGATACCGTCTCCATTTTTGACCGCAGTACCCGTGGTACCTCCGGTAGGTCCCACTGCAGCATCAGTCCCAGTGGCGCCTGCTATAGCTGTTGGTGCAAGTTACATCAATGATGTTCCTCTTGAAGTGTTTTAATGTTTGACAATATACTTAAGTCCGTGATACACTAAATAGACAAAGGGGAGTAAGAGAGAAGTAACCTTAGTTGAAGAAAAGTCCTAGTTAATCTAGGTATCGTAACCTTAAGACCTAGCGAAGGGCTGCTAGGCACCTAGCGAAGGGTTGCTAGGTATCGAAACCTCAAGACCTAGCGAAGGGCTGCTAGGCACCTAGCGAAGGGCTGCTAGGTATCGTAACCTTAAGACCTAGCGAAGGGCTGCTAGGCACCTAGTGAAGGGCTGCTAGGCATAGAAGACCTAGCGAAGGATTGCTAGGCACTAGGCGAAGGACCGCTTGGTAACAAAGACCTAGCGAAGGGCTGCTAGGCACCTGGCGAAAGGCTGCTAGGGAATGAAGACCTGGCGAAGGACTGCTAGGCAACTAGCGAAGGATTGCTAGGTAATGAAGTCTTGGTCCAAGGGACTGAGCAACTTAGCTGAGCGATGACTAAGGACAGGAGTAGAGACCGGTCGGGGTTCGGGCGTCTCGAGATCCGGAGTAATCGGAGGCTAAGCAAAAGTCCATCCGAAGGACTGGGTGGCAACCATCTCCTGAAAGGAGTAGGTGAAGGGCGAGTTCTCGGGGATAGGAACTCGTGCCGGTTCGACCTAGGGTTTCGTGCAAATCCGAAGTCCGAACCAAGTCCTTAAGGCTAACATTATATGTATCTATGCTTTGTGTTTGTGTATCTTGCAGGTATCAAGAACCGGAGGCAAAGCAGGGTAAAAATCATAGTTGGTAGGCCTTAAGGGGGGCGCCCCCAGCAAGGGGGGCGCCCCCAGCAAGCACTAAATCAGCTGTTTTCGTGCTGCAATCAAAATAAGTGTCAACCGGGGCGCCCGGATTAACACTAGTTCGTTGCGGCGAGTCTGAAGCAGTGGATAAGCGCTGACTGGGTTCAAGATGGGCGCCCGGAAGATCCGGGGCGCCCTGGTCAAAGCTGTTATCAGCTGCGGCGAGGTAGACGCAGGGATAAAGTTTGACCAAATCTTCCGGGGCGCCCCCAGGAGGCCTATATAAGGGGCTTCGACCCCTCAGCTTCAGACACGACTTCCAAGAATCATTCCAAGCATTCTGACCGATGGCAAAGCGCTAGAAACGAGGCTCTACGACCGGGAGGCTCCAGGAGGAAGTGCGCGGCACTTCGGAGGTCCAGATCGGCTGAGTTTCAGATTTTTGTTCGGTTTGATTTTATTTTTCCGTACTTAAATTTCAATACTTTTGATTGTAATCTTACACTGTAAGTCGGGTTTCTCTGCCTCCGGAAAGTCCGGGAAGGAGACCAATAGTGGACAGGCGTACTCGTGCATAGGCCTTGGATGTACTGACCCTGGGGGGTCGGGAACCAAGTAAAAATCCGCCGTGTCACTGTCTTTGATTTTCTTCGTTCTATTTATTATCCGCTGCGCTAACACTCTAAGTCTAGATCGAAAGGATACGAAGAATTCCGAAAGGTTTTGAACGGTCGATATTCACCCCCCCCCTCTATCGACGGCACCGGTCCTACAATTGGTATCAGAGCCGAGCCGCTCTTCACCGGACTAACCGCCGACGGAGCAACGACGCCAGGAGTTGAGGGGGAGCTCAGGGGTGAATCAGGTATTTTTAATTTTAAAATGTCCATTTTCAAATTCCATATTATCTGTTTCACGTGCAGGGAGAGAGGGCACTATAAAAATCAGTGCCCTACTCGTAAGAATCATTCGTCACCGGCGGCAAAGGAGGTACCAGCGCCAGGAAACCGGAGGGACAAAAGTCACGTACAGTGTTTCAAATGCGAGAAGTACGGACACTACAAAAGCAAGTGTCCGGCGAAGGTACGTAAGATTTACGTTCCAAAAGTTTTAGAATTTCCTGCACTGTCGTTAGATAATTCAGTCAATTTTTCTGTTAAATTAAATTTACTGCATAGTAGATTAAATATTTTGCATAAAAAATTAGAAAATACGGATATGATTAAAATATCCAAAATTAACTATTTAATTATTGATACCAATTCAATAATTGCTAAGATTAATTCTGATATTAAATCTAAAATAAATTCTGATAATTCTACAGATAATGATACAATTAATTCTGGATCTAAATCTGAAACTAAATCCGAATTCAAATTTGAAAATCCTAAGGATAAATCCGAATTCAAATTCGAAAATCCTAAGGATAAATCCAAATTCGAATTTGAAAATCCTAAGGATAAAGTTGAATTCAAAAATCTTAAGGATAATTCTAAGTCAGTAAATCCTTCAGATAATTACAAATTCAAATTCGAAAATCCATTGTATAATTCTAAATTCGAATTTGAGAATTCTAAATTTAATCCAGAATTTAATTCAGAAAATCTTAAAGATAATTCAGAAATTAATTCTAAAAATTATAAGGATAATTCTAAAGATAATTATAAGGATAACTCTGAAGATGATATCTCTTTAGATAATAATTTAATTATCCCCTTAGATAATCCTGAAACCTTAATTAATGACCCAATTTACTCCACCTACTGTAACGATATTGAAAAATCAAATCTTAAAGAGGATATGGAACTATTTAAGATAAAGGTCATAATCAATAAAAATTACAAAAATTCAAATAAATCAAAATTATTAGAAAAACTTGAAAAGAAAGATAAAAATGAAGAAGAAATTTTGAAATAATGAAAATGATGAATTTAAACCCACAATTATTAATTAATCATAATAATCTCAAAAAAATTAAACCTTAATTAATTTCGAATTAATTCAAATTAAATCCTAATTAAATCTTAAATTAAACCTTAATTAATTTCGAATTAATTCAAATTAAATCCTAATTAAATCTTAAATTAAACCTTAATTATCTTCGAATTAATTCAAAATAAATCTTAATTAAATTAAATTAAACTAACTCTTAATTAATTTCAAAATAAATCTTAATTAAATTAAATTAAACTAACTCTTAATTAATTTCAAAATAAATCTTAATTAAATTAAATTAAACTAACTCTTAATTAATTTCAAAATAAATCTTAATTAAACTAACTCTTAATTAATTTCAAAATAAATCTTAATTAAACTAACTCTTAATTAATTTCAAATTAAATCTTAATTAAATTAAATTAAATTAACTCTTAATTAATTTCAAATTAAATCTTAATTAAATTAAATTAAATTAACTCTTAATTAATTTCAAATTAAATCTTAAATATTAATCTAATTTAAATTAAATCTTAAATATTAATTAAATTCAAAATAAATCTTAAAAATTAATTAAATTCAAAATAAATCTTAAATATTAATTAAATTCAAATTAAATCTTAATTAAATTAAAGTCAAATTAAATCTTAATTAAATATTAATTAAATACAAATTAAATCTTAATTAAATATTAAATAAATTCAAATTAAATCATAATTAAATATTAAATAAATTCGAATTAAATCTTAAATTAAATCCAAATTAAATTCGAATTAAATATTAAATTAAATCCAAATTAAATTCAAATTAATTCAAATTAAATCCAAATTAAATTCAATTTAATTCAAATTAAATCCAAATTAAATTAAAATTAAATTCAAATTAAATCCAAATTAAATTCAAATTAATTCAAATTAAATGCTAATTAAATTCAAATTAATTCAAATTATATTCAAATTAAATCCAAATTAAATTCAAATTAATTAATTCTTAATAATTTAAATTCAAATTAATTAATCCTTAATAATTCAAATTCAAATTAAATAATTCAAATAAATTAATTAAATCTTAAATAATTCAATAAAATTCAAATTAAACTTTAATCAATTTAATTCAAATTAAATTCAAAGTAAAATTAAGTTGAATTGTAATTAAAACTTCGATTAAATTAACTTCAATATTAATCCTAATCAATTAATTTCTAATTAATTCAACTTCAATTAATTCGTAATTAACCAGAATACAACTAAAATCTTAAATAACTTAAACTCAAACTAAAATAAAATTTTACCCAAAGTGTAACAATTAAAATTAATAACATTAAATATGTCAAAGTGGGTTGACATATTCGCGGGTTCACTCGACATGTATCAAATCGGGAATTTGATACATTTTAGAAACTTAAATAAAATTATTTGACTTGTTTGACTCATGCATAACTGCCATGACATGCATTTGCTATTCTTTTAAAATATATGACATGTCATTCATATTTAAATTTTATGCATATATTAGTACGGCTATAGGAAAAAGAATAATTGAAACTTGATCAACCTAGTATTGGGTGGCGGTGAGATGATAGTACGTTAGAGAAGCCAATTCTAATAAGATCAAGTATACTTGGTCTCTTTAGACTGGTGAAACTAGCCGAAGCTACCGATCCAAGACCCAAACTAGTTAGACCAGAATTTTTCAAAAAGTAATTTTGAAAATGAAATTTCATTAAAAGGCTTTGTCAAGGAAAGGGTGGATGATCCCATAAGGCTACGGCCAAAGAAGGCCTAGTGTCTCGCCAAGACCTAGAAGCCAATTTTTGAAATTCAAATTCAAGTTACTTCTTGTCAAATTCAAATCTAACACAAGCTTCAATTGATTCTTAGAGTTAATAAATTAAGAAAAATAAATCAAGCATCTCACAATACACCTATAAGGCAACTATGCTTGTTGTATTGATACATCTAAAATGGGTGAGATGTTAAGGACTAATAAATTGAAAAATATTTTTCAAAATTATTTTTCAAAATCATTAGAATATTTTTCTAAAAACATATTTTCAAAATAGTGCTTCAACATAATAATGTTTTTATGGAATTCATGCTTGTCTGGTTGAATATACATATTATATGTTTTTTTTAAAATTATATCTTTTCAAAAATTGTTTGACTCACGCAATTAGACACAAGCCTCTTAGGACAACACTAAAGTTCCTTAAGGCACTTAGATAGAGTCAAACGGTGTTGGATGCAGGGGAGTGTTTTGTTCTTTTTATTAAAAATATTTTTCGAAAACTGCACCTTAATTTGCATTATATATGTTTTCAAAATTATCTTCTTTCCAAATTGTGGCTTCAAAATCTATCTACTTAAAAATTATCGGTTCTTTGACTTTGATAAACCCTAAAGACACAGAGGATAGGTCCACTTTATGATCTTCAAGGACTCTTAGGACGTGTCAAATTTAGAGGGAGTCAGAGTCAAAAGAAGAATGTCATAAAAAGTTTTTTTTATCCATTTTTTTTGTATATAATTCTTCTTAATCTGAATCAAACCTTAAGACTCAGAGGAAGAGTACTTGTGGTCAACAAGCTTCCCAGGACTGAGTCAAGTTTAGGGGGAGGTCAAATTAAAAGACTTATTTTAATAACATGGTTTCATATTTTCAAAATCTAAGACTTTCAAAATACTATTATTCTGTTGTTAAAATTTGTGTGACTTATGAAATTATTTTTGAAATAATGTTTACTTGGGTTGGAGAATGTCCAGGACACTTAGGAAAATATCCTTGTAGTCAACAAGGTTTCCCAGGATAGTGTCAGACTGGAAAATAAACCAAGTCAAGTAAAATATTGAGTCTTCAAAAGTTCACACATTTTTCTAATTGCACTAGCATATATTTTCAAAAGTATTATCATTTTTTTTAAATTCTGTTAATATTTACTTGAGTTTGAAAAATTTTCAGGACACTTAGGAAATTATCCTTGTAGTTAACAAGGTTTCCTAGGATTGTGTCAGACTGGAAAAGAATCCTAGTCAAGTAAAATATGATGTTTCAAAAATTACTTATATTTCTCAAAGTCTCATCTTTGCCAAAAATAGTTAGTATTTGCAAAATATGCATAATATTTATATTTTCCAAAATAGCACTCTTTCAAAAGTTATGCACTTTCCAAAAGTACTTAATCATTCAAAAATTTAATGCATTTTTTTAAGGTACTTATATTTTTCAAAAATTACATAATTTTTCAAAGTACTAGTACTTTTCAAAGCGCATAGCATCTTTTTCAATTTTTTTTCAAAAATTGCAATATATCTTTCAAAATACAATGCTTTCAAAATTTTGCACTAAGTATTTTCACAAAGAACCAAAGGTTTTCAATGTTGGTGCAAGTATTTTCTTTTGTTTTTTGATGTATAACAAAGGGGGAGAGGTGTGTGCTTAAAGTTAGAAATATTTTCCCCAAAAATCAAAAATATAGTTTTAAAACTTATATCATTTTTTCATTTTTACCCCAAGGATAGTGAGTTAGACCCCTTAAACCAATCTAACTTAAGTTATTGTCAAACATCAAAAAGGGGGAGATTGTTGGTGCAAGTTACATCAATGATGTTCCTCTTGAAGTGTTTTAATGTTTGACAATATACTTAAGTCTGTGATACACTAAATAGACAAAGGGGAGTAAGAGAGAAGTAACCTTAGTTGAAGAAAAGTCCTAGTTAATCTAGGTATCGTAACCTTAAGACCTAGCGAAGGGCTGCTAGGCACCTAGCGAAGGGTTGCTAGGTATCGAAACCTCAAGACCTAGCGAAGGGCTGCTAGGCACCTAGCGAAGGGCTGCTAGGTATCGTAACCTTAAGACCTAGCGAAGGGCTGCTAGGCACCTAGTGAAGGGCTGCTAGGCATAGAAGACCTAGTGAAGGATTGCTAGGCACTAGGCGAAGGACCGCTTGGTAACAAAGACCTAGCGAAGGGCTGCTAGGCACCTGGCGAAAGGCTGCTAGGGAATGAAGACCTGGCGAAGGACTGCTAGGCAACTAGCGAAGGATTGCTAGGTAATGAAGTCTTGGTCCAAGGGACTGAGCAACTTAGCTGAGCGATGACTAAGGACAGGAGTAGAGACGGGTCAGGGTTCGGGCGTCTCGAGATCCGGAGTAATCGGAGGCTAAGCAAAAGTCCATCCGAAGGACTGGGTGGCAACCATCTCCTGAAAGGAGTAGGTGAAGGGCGAGTTCTCGGGGATAGGAACTCGTGCCGGTTCGACCTAGGGTTTCGTGCAAATCCGAAGTCCGAACCAAGTCCTTAAGGCTAACATTATATGTATCTATGCTTTGTGTTTGTGTATCTTGCAGGTATCAAGAACCGGAGGCAAAGCAGGGTAAAAATCATAGTTGGCAGGCCTTAAGGGAGGCACCCCCAGCAAGGGGGGCGCCCCCAGGCAGCACTAAATCAGCTGTTTTCGTGCTGCAGTCAAAATAAGTGTCAACCGGGGCGCCCGGAGCATCCGGGGCGCCCGGAGCATCCGGGGCGCCCGGATTAACACTGTTTCATTGCGGCGAGTCTGAAGCAGTGGATAAGCGCTGACTGGGTTCAAGATGGGCGCCTGGAAGATCCGGGGCGCCCTGGTCAAAGCTGTTATCAGCTGCGGCGAGGTAGACGCAGGGATAAAGTTTGACCAAGTCTTCCGGGGCGCCCCCAGCGTCCAGGGTGCCCCCAGGAGGCCTATATAAGGGGCTTCGACCCCTCAACTTCAGACACGACTTCCAAGAACCATTCCAAGCATTCTGACCGACGGCAAAGTGCTAGAAACGAGGATCTACGACCGGGAGGCTCCAGGAGGAAGTGCGCGGCACTTCGGAGGTCCAGATCGGCCGAGTTTCAGATTTTTGTTTGGTTTGATTTTATTTTTCCGTACTTAAATTTCAATACTTTTGATTGTAATCTTATACTGTAAGTCGGGTTTCTCCTCCTCCGGAAATTCCGGGAAGGAGACCAATAGTGGACGGGCGTACCCGTGCATAGGCCTTGGATGTACTGACCCTGGGGGGTCGGGAACCAAGTAAAAATCCGCCGTGTCACTGTCTTTGATTTTCTTCGTTCTATTTATTATCCGCTGCGCTAACACTCTAAGTCTAGATCGAAAGTATACGAAGAATTCCGAAAGGTTTTGAACGGTCGATATTCACCCCCCCTCTATCGACGGCACCGGTCCTACAACAGCACCTCAGGATGCTGCATCATCGATGATGCAGCAGATGATGCAGCAGCAGAGGGAGCAGCATCAACAGATGATGCAGCAGATGATGCAGCAGCAGAGGGAGCAGCATCAGCAGATGATGCAGCAGATGTTTCAGATGTTTCAGACACAGGCTGTCCCACCATCCGGTCCACCAGCATCTGCTCCTGCTCCTTTGGAGCCCAGACTGCACAGCCTACGGAGATACAGTCGCAGGGGCCGACGGTACCATCCGGGGATTCTGCAGTCCCCTCGGCGGCTCCTCTTCCTCCTTCCACTACTATTACCACTATTCCGAGTCGATCAGTGGCTCGGATTCCGGCAATAGCACAGGCGGCCAAGGGCCGTCTTACCCTGTTCCAGGGAGCTGCTGATCCGACCGTGGCTCACTTTTGGCTGGAGACGCTAGAGAGGACATTTCCATACCTGGAGTGTACTGACTTGGAGCAGGTTGAGCTTGCGGCATATCATCTGCGCGATCGAGCGGAGACATGGTGGATCACTCAGCGATCGGTTATGGGCACTCAGCCGGTCACTTGGGAGAGATTTCGCCAGGCCTTCACCACTCAGTACTTCCCAGCTGCACAGCAGCTGGCCACATGGCAGGAGTTCTTGGAGATTCGTCAGGGAGAGCAGTCGGTGGCGGATTATGATGCAGAGTTCCACCGACTGTCCGAGAGTTGTCCTGAGATGTTTCCCGGAGATCGTGAGAGGATGAGGCATTTCATTAGAGGGTTGGCTTCCTACATCCAGTCTCGGATGTCTCCTTGGGATCTGACCTCGTATGGACAGGCACTGGACCGCGCCTTACATGTCGAGGCGATGCAGCAGAGGTTATCATCAGAGCGAAAGAAGGAGAAGAAGCCCTCACAGACTCCTCAGCCACAGTCCTCGCGGAAGCGGGGTAGACAGGAGCAGTCGACACAGGATGCTTTTGGGGCCGCCACTCGGCCTCGGAAAGCGGGAGGTTCCACGTTCAGAGTTACTCAGGCCTCTGGGCAGGACCAGCAGGGGTCCACGACCTATCAGTGCGCTTGGTGTGGTTCCAAGGGGCATGATAGGTCGAGGTGTACCATTGGACGAGCTGTTTGCTTTCATTGCAAACAGCCTGGCCATCGGAGACGGGACTGCCCTCAGAGGGCACAGGAGGCGAGTACAGGAGGCATATCTGGAGGAGGATTCTCTAGCCAGCCGGGGACCCAGCGAGGGGGCCGGAAGGCCCAGACTTCTACACGACAGCAGCAGACTGCCCCTCCTCCTATTCAGCTCTACTGCCTATTTGGTCAGGGTCAGGAGGGTACTTCATCATCTGTGGTATCCCAGTCTCCATTTCAGCCTTCTGTTTCAGAGCCTCGTCAGCAGTTGTATGTCGGGTATCAGCTACCGGTCTATCAGCAGTCGCAGATTTCTGGAGCACCGGTACCTCAGTTACCTGCAGTGCCTACTCTACAGGCATTACCCCCACCCCCTCCTCCGCCAGAGTCGGGTCGAGTGTATGCTGTCACCCGAGAGGAGGCTCATCGTGCAAATGGATCCGTTTTTCGAGGTACAGTTTTACTTTATGCATGTACCGCAGACTTACTCATAGATACCGGTAGTTCATATTCTTTTATATCACGGGTATTCTTGAGCAAGATCTGCAGATTGCCGACCCTCAGGGCACAGCGTCTATCAGTGACACTACCTTCAGGAGATGTTCTGGAGGTAATACAGGAGGTCAGAGGGTGTCCCTTGGACTTTGGGAGGGTCACCCTTACCGTGGACGTGTCTGTGCTGGATATGATTGAGTTCGACATCATTCTGGGCATGGACTGGCTCACGACATCACATGCCACCGTCGATTGTCATTCGAGGGTGGTCACTTTCCGACCCCAGACCAACCCTCATGGGAGTTCCATGGCATCCGAGATGACGGTATAGCAGTTATCTCCGCACTTCAGGCGCAGAGACTTATTACGCAGGGTTGTCAGGGATTTCTGGTGTCATTACTCAGCACTTCAGATGGTAGTACTCCTCAGATCTCCGACGTTCCAGTGGTCAGGGATTTTTCGGATGTATTCCCAGATGAGCTGCCAGGCTTGCCTCCCCGGAGGGAGGTCGAGTTTGCCATTGAATTGATACCGGGGACTGCGCCGGCATCGAAGGCACCATATCGGATGGCACCGCGTGAGTTGGACGAGCTAAAGGTCCAACTCCAGGAGTTACTAGACCGGGGATTTATCCGACCGAGTGCTTCTCCGTGGGGTTCTCCGGTCCTTTTTGTAAAGAAAAAGGACGGTTCTATGCGACTTTGCAATGATTATAGACAGCTTAATTCAGTCACAGTCAGGAATAAGTATCCTCTACCGCGTATTGATGATCTGTTTGATCAGCTGAGGGATACATCTGTGTACTCCAAGATTGATTTGCGATCTGGTTATCATCAGCTGAGAGTCAGAGATTCAGACATTCAGAAGACGGCATTTCGCACCCGTTATAGGCATTATGAGTTCTTGGTGATGCCATTTGGGCTCACCAATGCCCCGGTCGTGTTCATGGATCTCATGAATAGGGTATTCCTCCCGTACTTGGATCAGTTTGTTATAGTATTCATCGATGATATCCTGATATACTCTCGGTCCGAGGAGGAGCACGCTCGCCATCTTCGCATCGTTTTGGAGGTTCTCCGAAAGGAGAAGCTCTATGCGAAGTACGGCAAGTGTGCATTTTGGCTATCTTCTGTGGGTTTTCTTGGACACATAGTATCCAGTGGAGGCATCTCAGTAGACCCCCAGAAGATCGAGGCAGTCACCAGTTGGTAGCAGCCCCAGTCAGTCCATGACGTGAGCAGTTTTCTGGGTTTGGCTGGCTATTACCGACGCTTTGTCGAGGGATTCTCCAGCATTGCCTCTCCACTCACGCGCCTGACCAGGAAGGGCGTGAAGTTTGTATGGACTGACGATTGCGAGACCAGCTTTCAGGAGCTGAAGCAGAGGCTGGTATCTGCGCCAGTTTTAGTACTGCCTTCAGGAGAGGACGGTTTCACTCTGTTCACTGATGCATCACTCCTGGGATTGGGCGCGGTACTCATGCAGCATGGACGGGTGGTTGCTTATGCTTCTCGGCAGCTGAAGGAGCATGAGAGGAACTACCCCGTCCACGATTTAGAGTTGGCCGCTATTATTTTTGCGCTGAAGATCTGGAGGCACCTTCTTTACGGGATCACCTTCGAGATCTTCACGGACCACCGGAGTCTTCAGTATCTCTTCACTCAGCGAGAGTTGAATCTTCGACAGAGGAGATGGATGGAGTTCCTGAAGGACTACGATTGCACCATTGGCTATCATCCTGGGAAAGCCAATGGTAGCGGACGCACTGAGTAGGAAGACCAGAGCAGTCTTAGCTTGTCAGCGGGAGAATGTCACAGAGTTGATTCAGAGTTTTTCGGAGCTGGGATTAGAGGAGCGGTCCCAGACAGAGAGGGGTTTGTTGGTGACTATGGTTGCACAGTCAGCGATTAGGTCCAGGATCAGAGAGGCGCAGGCCAGTGACCAGCATCTGCAGTCTCTGGGCAGTCGCATTTCCGCCGGGCAGCCGTCTGACTTTACGCGGGACAATGAGGGCATTCTGTTTTTCCGAGGGAGACTATGTGTGCCAGAGTCGCACCCAGTCATGGAGGAGTTGTTACAGGAGGCTCATCGATCGCGGTTTGCTATACACCCAGGCGGGACTCGGATGTATCGTGATTTGAGGCGTTCCTATTGGTGGAACAACATGAGGAGAGACATTGCGAGTTTTGTTGCTAGATGTCTCGTCTGCCAGCAGGTTAAGGCAGAGCACCAGAGACCTGCTGGGTTACTTCAGAGGATTCCCATTCCCGAGTGGAAATGGGAACACATTACGATGGATTTTGTGGTGGGACTGCCCAGGACTAGGAGAGGGCACGATGCGATTTGGGTGATCGTTGATCGATTAACCAAATCAGCACATTTCTTAGCTATGCGGAGGACGGATTCCCTCGACAGGTTAGCGGAGTTATATTGTCGAGAGATCATCAGATTGCACGGAGTACCCTTGAGCATTATATCGGACAGAGATCCTCGATTCACTTCTCGTTTTTGGCAGAGCCTACAGAGAGCCTTGGGGACGGATCTTCGATTCAGTTCGGCATTCCACCCGCAGACAGACGGTCAGTCAGAGCGTACGATTCAGACATTGGAGGACCTGCTGAGATCATGTATTCTGGATTTCGGAGGCAGCTGGGAGGATCATTTACACTTGGTGGAGTTCGCCTACAACAACAGCTATCATTCGGCGATTCAGATGGCGCCGTATGAGGCGTTGTATGGTAGGCCATGTCGGACACCCACCCTCTGGAAGGAGGTTGGAGAGACACAGCTGATAGGACCAGAGAGAGCTCAGCAGGAGGCAGAGTTAGTACGGACTATCCGACAGAGATTATCAGCAGCACAGGATCGCCAGAAGAGTTATACTGACCGGAGACGCAGACCATTAGAGTTCTCTGCGGGTGACCATGTTTTTCTTCGAGTCTCACCCACGAAGGGGGTGAAACGTTTTGGTCTCAGAGGTAAGCTAGCTCCACGGTATATCGGTCCATTTCAGATTCTGGAGAGGATTGGAGTTGTAGCTTACCGCCTAGCTCTTCCACCTTCTTTGGTCGGCGTCCATGACGTGTTCCATGTATCCATGCTGAGAGGTTATGTGCCAGACCCCACACACATCTTATCCGAGGTACCTGTTCCACTCCAACCTGACACTACTTATGAGGAGGTACCTGTACGAATTTTGGGTTTCCGGGAGCGTCAGCTACGGAACAAGACAATCCGACTGGTTAGAGTTGGATGGCAGCATCACTCTGATGCAGAGGCTACTTGGGAGCTCGAGGACACTATCCGAGCTCGATATCCCTATTTATTTGACTGAGGTATGCACTGTTATTCATTTCAGTAGGCGTACTTCATATATACTGCTGTTAGTATTTACTAGTAGCAATGATAAATTTGGGGACCAAATTTTTGTCAGTGGGGGAGAATGTTATCATTTAGGAAACTTTAAGGGCGTAAATGAAATATTTTTTTAGTATTCATTTTTTCATCAGGAAGTACTTATTTAAGGGGGTAAACTGTAAATAGGGATTTCCATTTAAGGGTGGGGTTTGCGGCTGCTAGGGTTCGCGAACCCGAGTGGATCCCGATCCCTTTTCTCCTTCCTTCTATTCCTTGTGCGATCGGAGCGTCGGCGATCGGTTCCGTGCGACGTCCCGGCGACACCGGAGGCTGCTTTCTCTTTCCCACTGAGTCTGATCGAGATTTCGGCTCTCCCTCTTCTTCATCGAGAGCAAATTGAGAATCCGGTTTCCCTCCTCTCCATCTAGGGCAGATCGAGGTAAGGGTTTTCTTCCCAGACTTTGGGTTGAGGTGTGGAGGTACTAGTGTTGATAAGCGATTGGGTTTTCAGCGCTTACCTCCTTTCTCCTTACACGATCTCGAAGAGGGGAGTCAAATATTGAGCATTTGGTAATAGTTTCGGAGCTGAGGAGTTCTGTCGGCACACACACGCAAAGGTAAGTTGGATCGATCCGAGTTTTGATATTTCAATCTCGGTTCGTGATTGAAATCTGAACTTGGAATTGATGGGTAGTTCTGGTCAGGTTCTCTGCTATGTAGTAATTTGGTTTTGTGTTCTGCTGTGTGGGGGATATCGTGAGCTAGTATTGTGGATTGGTTCTGATTTGTGTTCTTGAGGAATAGCTTTCGGTTAGCTAATAAATTGGGATCATGTGATTGGCTTGGATGCTAACCTGTTGAAGCTTAGTTGATCGTGATCGGGGAATTGATTTGGGGAATGGTCGCTAGTTGATCTGTTGGTTTCTGATCGAAGTGGTTTGGGATTCTAGCTACTCCTTCGGCTTTGGATCAGTTCAGAGTTGGGGATGTGTTGTAAGGAATCAGTTTTCATCCTATTGTTGTGGCAATTCCATACCTGCCGTGAGTTGTAAATGGGTTAGGGTTTGTTTGGGTGATTAATTACACATGATAGTTAGGATTAGATCCTGATATTGTTTAGCATTAATTTAACTATTAGTACCATTGTAAATAGTTAAATTTATGTTTATGGTACAAGACACTGAATTGGCGATTTGGACTCCACTAGCGGCGGATATTATTATTTCGGACGTGGGTTCTTTTCGCTTACGATCTACTACATCGGAGGCGGGTATCTCTGACTTATCTTTCAGATTAGTCATAGTTGATGTAACGCCCGCTTTTTTTTTTCTAAGCGGCGTTACGTTAACATGCTTAGGGCATGTAGACATCATAAGGCAGCGAAATAACTTAACTTATACATGCCCTGTTACCATTCTTAACTTATTGACATGGGAACCTTAGCATATTAACTTTGAACTTAAGCATCATATCATGTCTCACATAACATCATATCATAAGGTTCCATAAGTCATTATTCAAACACATAAGTAAACATATAGTTCCTGGGCCAAGTCACTACTACACACATGTGTTCTTGCCCTCCCGCTGCTTCCTTCATTATCCCCTTGAATGATCTGCGGTATAAGAAAATAAGACTATAAGCACACAGGCTTAGTAAGACTCTTTCCTACTCACAAAACCATCCATCATTCATCATCTCATAATGAGCACATAAAACATTAACATACTTGGTGCTCTACTTAGAACATAACATCTTGCATCACTTATCGTATACATAGCATGGCATGAACATAAATATAGTAACATTCTAAGCATGGCATGATACATGGCATAAACATAAACATCATAGACATTCTAAGCATGGCATAATTCATTCATTCTCATGGCACAATTCATAAACATAGTGAACATTCTAAGTCTGGCATAATTCATGGCATATCGTAAACATAGTGAACATTCTAAGCATGGCATAATTCATTCATTCTCATGGCACAATTCATAAACATAGTGAACATTCTAAGCATGACATAATTCATGGCATATCGTAAACATAGTGAACATCCTAAGCATAGCATGTTACATGGCATAAACATAACATAGTAGACATCCTAAACATGGCATAATTCATGGCATAAACATAAACATAGTGAACATGGCATAATTCATGGCATAAACATAAACATAGTGAACATTCTAATCATGGCATGATACATGGCATAAACATAAACATAGTAAACATTCTTGACATGGCATAACACCTATCATAGCATATGAACATCTTCTTAACATAATCATGGCATAGATCATTCTTTCTCATGCATACTTCTTAACATGAAACGTAAGCATAAAATCTTATCATCATAGCATAATGCATAACATGAATGGATGCATGAGTGGAATGCATATACATAAGGGATGCTTAACTTTTAAAACATACGTTTAAATGCTTAAACATCATCATCATAACATCATTTGGGGTCCCCGGCTTGTACCACATACATACATCATAGCGCGCATCCCTAGCAAGTCCGAGGTCGCGAGCCCCAACCTACTAGGGTAAGGACAACATAGTCGGTAGTCCCCGAACCGAGGCGTTCTTAAGGTGCCCATCCCTGTTGCACAGCTCCGGTAGTGCCAGAACCGTGGACAGCTTCGGTAGTCCAAAACCGGGGCGTTCTTAAGGTACTCATCCCTTGGACCCATACTTCGGTCCGGTACAAGCCCATTCATAAAGTAAAATACTTTTCATGCTTCATCATTCATAAGACATTCGTGGCATCTTTAACATAACATAACTTGTTACGGCTCGGCCCGTCTACCGGCCCATTTACTGGTCCTCATGACCGTCGTACCGTCGACCATCGACCGTGCCGTCTTAGCATATAACATAACTTGTTACGGCTCGGCCCGTCTACCGGCCCATTTACCGATCCTCACGACCGTCGTACCGTCGACCATCGACCGTGCCGTCTTAGCATATTTTGCCTTAAAGACATAAGCATCATCTTTCATTCATCATCATTCATAGCATATTCATTCATTCATCATACGTAACATCATCATTATGCCTTAAAGGCATGAACCTTAACTTCATTCTTCACTTTCATTCTTAGACATGGCATCATTTTCATTCTTAACATGGCATCATTTTCATTCTTAAACATGGCATCATTTTTATTCTTAAACATGGCATCATCCTCATTCTTAAACATAAACATAACATACTTAACATGACATCATTCATATCATGAACCTAACATATCATAGCATCATTTTTATCGTGATCATAACCCTATAATTCTTATCATGGTATCATTCATATCCTGAACATATACTTATCATACTTATCATGGAAACACATAAACATATACTTGAAGTAAAGGCTCAACCCTAACCCTTGGGTCCTTGAGGTTGGCCGAAACATATGGGGTCTCTAGGGTAATCCAAAAATTCTCAGAAATTATACTTAACCTCCACACATCATAAGGGAACATAAATTAACATTTTCAAGATTTTTGGCTTAATTATAGAACTGTAAATCATGGTGGCCAAAACCCTTAAACTTAGGGTTCTTAGTTTTGTTTCTTTCATGTTGGCCGAAACCCTAGGGTGTCCTAGGGTACTCCAAAAATTCACAAAAATTATAATTAACCTCTACACATCATAAGGGAACATTAAATAACATTATCATGATTTTTAGCATAATTATAGATCTGTAAATCATGGTGGCCGAAACCATTAAACTTAGGGTTCTTAGTTTTGTTTCTTTCATGTTGGCCGAAACCCTAGGGTGTCCTAGGGTACTCAAAAAATTCCCAAAAATTATAATTAACCTCTACACATCATAAGGGAACATTAAATAATATTATCATGATTTTTAGCATAATTATAGACCTGTAAATCATGGTGGCCGAAACCCTTAAACTTAGGGTTCTTAGTTTTGTTTCTTTCATGTTGGCCAAAACCCTAGGGTGTCCTAGGGTACTCCAAAAATTCCCAAAAATTATAATTAACCTCTACACATCATAAGGGAACATTAAATAACATTATCATGATTTTTAGCATAATTATAGACCTGTAAATCATGGTGGCCGAAACCCTTAAACATGAGGGTCTTGGTTTTCTTTCCTTTCAACATCCAATTCGAAAACAAACCACTATATATCATACTAAAAATCATAAAAATCATAGGGAACTATTATACCACAGGTGAGGGAGTCTTACCTTGTGTTTCTTGATTTTTCGAACCTTGGAAGAAGAAGAAGATTGTAAAAGCTTTGGATCCTTGCCTCCTTGTCCTTGTATCCTTGGGAAAACTCTTAGATCTTGGAGATAAGACCTCTTGTGGAGCTTTTCCAAGGGAGAACCCCTCCTTGGGTATTCGGCTAGGATGAGGGAAGGGAGAGGTTTCGAAATGCAAGTGATGGGAAGAAGAGGTAACTCCCAAAACCCCCCTTTAATAGCCCATTAAGGAGGCAAATGAAGAGTCTCTCCATGACTCTTCATCTTCTTCTATGCCTTAACTAATATACACTTCCTTTCCTCATAGAAATCCCTTGCTAGGTGAGTTGGTTAAGGCTTACATGGTTGTACAAGAGGTCCAAGATTCAATCCTTGGCTCATGCACCTTTATTTTTATTTTATTTTTATTTCATTTATTTTATTATTTTTATTTCCTAAATTCCGAAAATCCCCCTAAAATCACCCATAATTATGCAAATATTCCTAAATAAAATTCTTTTATATTTATATTAATTTTACCTAATTTATATTAATTTTTACCTAATTAATACCCATTTTGGAGCCCATTTAAAGCTCATTGGTACTTAGTTTTCTCAATTTAAATGAGAAAACATGGATTTTCTAGGCCTAAGTTCTCCTTAATACTTCTAGGTCCCTTGGAAAATTATTTAAACATGCTTAATATTTTAATAAAATATTAAGAGAATTTTCCGGGTCGTTACAATCCCCCATACCTCGTGAAAGTTCGTCCTCGAACTTAGAATAACTCCGGGTACTTGCGCCTCATCTCGTCCTCGCGCTCCCAGGTAGCTTCTTCGAACCGTTGACTTTACCATAGGACCTTGACTAAGGGCACTTCCTTACTCCTCAGCTTCTTAATTTCCTTGTCCAAAATCTGGATGGGTCTGCTCTCATAGCTTAGGTCCTCTTGCACTTGCACCGTCTGTGGCTCGATCACTTGGTCCATATTTGGGATACACTTTTTCAGTAGGGACACATGGAATACGTTATGGATAGCTGACATCTCTGGAGGCAGCTCCAGCTCATATGCCACCTTACCGACTCTTTTCAGAATCAGGTACGGCCCCACATAGCGCGGACTTAATTTTCCTTTCTTCCCAAATCTGGTCACTCCCTTCATAGGAGCCACTTTGAGAAATACCCAATCTCCAGCATTAAATTCCAGTGGTCTACGCCGGACATCGGCATAACTCTTCCGGGTCGCTGATGTTCTGCCTTTACTTGCTGGCAGGTTAGGCATGTACCAACATGCTGCGCCACATCTCTCTTCATGTCGGACCACCAGAATTTCTCCTTCAGGTCTTGATACATTTTGGTGGATCCCGGGCGCATCGAATAAGGGAAAATTCTTCCACTCAAGGAACCGATAATATTACTAACATGATTATGTGTACTTTATTCACGGCTTCTTAATTGCTTATATCCTTGATGATATAAGTGACATACATGATTGTCATAATTGAGCTAGTGTCATTAATAGCCCTATGATGTAATTATATGCATATATCATAATTATATACTTATTATAATTATGGGTAAACATAATAATAGTATGGTTCCGAAATATTAGTTCACAACATGAGCTATGAATTATATTAGTTAATGATTATTATATGATAAGTGAGATCATATTTATTATATTACCATAAAATAACTTAAGGTAATCTTATATATTATATATAAGATAATAGTGAAACATAGTTGATAATACTAATATTTATAATTAGTATGACAATATAGTGGACACATAATCTATAATAGGTGTTAATATAATTAGGACACTACCCTATGCGTATCATTTTAGGTTATACCGTATGACTTATACCATTAACTATATTAGTATTAGTATAATGGAACTAATACTATACGCTAACATAGGTGAGAGTGTTATAATCTTATGTATGTAGGCTATCATATAATTCCCTACATGAGACTATATTATAGGTTTATACATAATATCATAAACTATAATTACTTATCATATAAATTATAGGTATAATACCTATAATTGCTTATGGAATAATATGTATAGGTAATAACTTATAGGTTGAGATGATACATGTCAACCTGTATGTAGGCTCATATTAAGAACCTATATGATAGGTGAATTATGACAATACTTATATGATAAGGAATTAGTATTATAATTATATTTCTAATAATCTGATATTAGTACTGTAAAATACGGCGATTCGAAAATCCGGACCAGAAAATTTTTCGGAATTTTATTGGACAGCTTCTGGGGTTTCTAGGCCTACTGTCTAAATTTTGTGGGTTTAATTGGACTAAACCCGTAACTTTTAAGGAGTGGAGTGAAAGAAAACTCAAACTGAGGGTCTAGGTTGGATTGGTGGTAGTTTGGAAGGGTTTTATTGATAAAACTCAAAATTAGGGGTGAAGTTTTAGTAACTTAAAGGTTAGGGGTTAAGTTGCAAAAATGCCACTTACAAACCCTATTTCCTCTCCTCCACCTCTTCGCACACCTGCAGCCCAACTCCAGCCACCGACCCGATTCCCTTTCTTCTCGCGTGACCTAGCCACAGCCACGCCGACTCATTCTTCTCCTACGCGAACCTGAGCCCTAAGCCTTCACTGCAGCTATTCCTTCCCTTCGCGTGCCCTCACTCATAGACGATTCCCCCTCGCCTTCTCTTCTCCGCAACACTCACTCGCCAAGGGCGCCCAAGGAGTTTCGAAGGCGACTCCTCTTCATCGAACTGATCTTTCTCCCCTAATCGACGGAGCCGAGGTGTAGGGTGGAATGTTTGTTCCATCCACTTGATTACGTTAGGCTGGTGGAAGTGATTCGCCGGCTGTTCTCCTGTTAGGGGGTCGATCTGTTTTGCGAGCACAGGAGGTGGACTTGGGAGGCTGGGAGTACATAAGGGAGAATCCCTGCTCAAGTAAGGAAGGTTGTATGAGTAGTGGTTTAGAGCCTTGTTCTGGTAGATTTGATATGGATATGTAGAGATGAGATTTAGGTTTTGAATGGAATGGTAAATTGGGTTCTCGTTTAATATGGTTGGAAGATAACAATTAGTGTTTCTATTGATTGTTTCCAGCTAAGGATAAATATTGAACCTTTTCTTCAGCGTGAGCACCATGACTTCATCACCCCTAGATCTTGGATTTGGCATCTTTAGAATTCTTCACCCCCATTGCTAAGGTGGTTCGTTGTGCTGGTGAACAACTGAGGTAAGGTTCAGTTCTTTCAGTGTATCTTTGCTTTGTATCCTGGATTTTATGGGTTGATTCTGTGCTATTTTCTGTTAGAGTGTAATAGGTCGTGGGTTTTCTGTGAGTGTAGGATTTGCTCATTAATCTAGCTCGGGTAATGAACTGAGTATTGGAGTTTGATCTAAGGTATGGTCCTTGAGGAAGATTTGGTATGTTGAAAGTTCTGCCAAGGGTAAGGATTATATTTTGGATTATTTTCCTTCTTTATTAGTGGAGTAATAGTCTTTCTAAGGTTTTGATCAGTTGAATTGTGTTGCTTGTTTGGAGTTTTTGGAGCTTTTGATCTCTTGGGATTGTATCTAGTTTGGAAGCTAATTTTGTTTGAATTGATAGTTATTGGATCAAAGCAGTGTCATCACAGGTAAGCTCTATTGTGGTTGAGACTGGGATTGTTTTGGATCGGTAGCTTGCTACTCTAAATTTGGTTTTGTTATTTCCAGATCTGTATTCTTGGATCAATTTTTGTACCAAATTTATCCGGTTTGGTTTATCTGATCATTGAAGGAAATTAATAATGGATTGAATTAGGAATTGGGTCTCACTATGACTTGTAATAATCCTAGCCATGTGATACCTTGTAGGAATCGGGGCGTGACAAGTACACCCTCTCATATTATTACCATTAGCTTTATATGATATAATATAATTATGTTATATAATTGATAACTAATATACTGTACAGGTTATATAACATTATGTTAATACTAGGTTCACCTTAATTACTAATATTACGATGGCGCTCAATTAATACCATGTTTATGAACATAAGGTTGAGTCACACTTATGACTAATTGTATTATGACTAACTTAGACCCAAGATATAAGGTAGGATACTTATACATGATTGTCTTATGATGTGACTTAAGATAGGTTATAATATAAGGTATATTGAGCATCAGGTCAGGCGATGAAGTAGTCTCATTAAGTCGGTTACTTTGTCTTCTAGCCATACTTTTCTTCATACAAGACAAGTATGGTCAATATCAGTTTCTTTTCTACCCCTATATTATTCTAAATATTTAATTCCTAAAATAAGATAAAGTATCATTCATCGTTACATATCGTAACGTACATTTCATCATAAATATCATTCATACTGGCATACCTTAAAATCATAAAACATCTTCCTACTATAAGATATGTAAAGAGGTACTTACTTGGAAGCGGCAGGAAGAGGGCTTGATGTGTGTGTAGTGAGATGGTTACTGCTCTGATACCAACCTGTAACGCCCGCTTTTTTTTTCTAAGCGGCGTTACGTTAACATGCTTAGGGCATGTAGACATCATAAGGCAACGGAATAACTTAACTTATACATGCCCTGTTACCATTCTTAACTTATTGACATGGGAACCTTAGCATATTAACTTTGAACTTAAGCATCATATCATGTCTCACATAACATCATATCATAAGGTTCCATAAGTCATTATTCAAACACATAAGTAAACATATAGTTCCTGGGCCAAGTCACTACTACACACATGCGTTCTTGCCCTCCTGCTGCTTCCTTCATTATCCCCTTGAATGATCTGCGGTATAAGGAAATAAGACTATAAGCACACAGGCATAGTAAGACTCTTTCCTACTCACAAAACCATCCATCATTCATCATCTCATAATGAGCACATAAAACATTAACATACTTGGTGCTCTACTTAGAACATAACATCTTGCATCACTTATCGTATACATAGCATGGCATGAACATAAACATAGTAACATTCTAAGCATGACATGATACATGGCATAAACATAAACATCATAGACATTCTAAGCATGGCATAATTCATTCATTCTCATGGCATAATTCATAAACATAGTGAACATTCTAAGTCTGGCATAATTCATGGCATATCGTAAACATAGTGAACATTCTAAGCATGACATAATTCATTCATTCTCATGGCACAATTCATAAACATAGTGAACATTCTAAGCATGGCATAATTCATGACATATCGTAAACATAGTGAACATCCTAAGCATAGCATGTTACATGGCATAAACATAACATAGTAGACATCCTAAACATGGCATAATTCATGGCATAAACATAAACATAGTAAACATGGCATAATTCATGGCATAAACATAAACATAGTGAACATGGCATAATTCATGGCATAAACATAAACATAGTAAACATTCTAATCATGGCATGATACATGGCATAAACATAAACATAGTAAACATTCTTGACATGACATAACACCTATCATAGCATATGAACATCTTCTTAACATAATCATGGCATAGATCATTCTTTCTCATGCATACTTCTTAACATGAAACGTAAGCATAAAATCTTATCATCATAGCATAATGCATAACATGAATGGATGCATGAGTGGAATGCATATACATAAGGGATGCTTAACTTTTAAAACATACTTTTAAATGCTTAAACATCATCATCATAACATCATTTGGGGTCCCCGGCTTGTACCACATACATACATCATAGCGCGCATCCCTAGCAAGTCCGAGGTCGCGAGCCCCAACCTACTAGGGTAAGGACAGCATAGTCGGTAGTCCCCGAACCGAGGCGTTCTTAAGGTGCCCATCCCTGTTGCACAGCTCCGGTAGTGCCAGAACCGTGGACAGCTTCGGTAGTCCAAAATCGGGGCGTTCTTAAGGTACCCATCCCTTGGACCCATACTTCGGTCCGGTACAAGCCCATTCATAAAGTAAAATACTTTTCATGCTTCATCATTCATAAGACATTCATGGCATCTTTAACATAACATAACTTGTTACGGCTCGGCCCGTCTACCGGCCCATTTACCGTTCCTCATGACCGTCGTACCGTCGACCATCGACCGTGCCGTCTTAGCATATAACATAACTTGTTACGGCTCGGGCCGTCTACCGGCCCATTTACCGGTCCTCACGACCGTCGTACCGTCGACCATCGACCGTGCCGTCTTAGCATATTTATGCCTTAAAGACATAAGCATCATCTTTAATTCATCATCATTCATAGCATATTCATTCATTCATCATACGTAACATCATCATTATGCCTTAAAGGCATGAACCTTAACTTCATTCTTCATTTTCATTCTTAAACATGGCATCATTTTCATTCTTAAACATGGCATCATCCTCATTCTTAAACATAAACATAACATACTTAACATGACATCATTCATATCATGAACCTAACATATCATAGCATCATTTTTATCGTGATCATAACCCTATCATTCTTATCATGGTATCATTCATATCCTGAACATATACTTATCATACTTATCATGGAAACACATAAACATATACTTGAAGTTAAAGGCTCAACCCTAACCCTTGGGTCCTTGAAGTTGGCCGAAACATATGGGGTCTCTAGGGTAATCCAAAAATTCCCAGAAATTATACTTAACCTCCACACATCATAAGGGAACATAAATTAACATTATCATGATTTTTGGCTTAATTATAGACCTGTAAATCATGGTGGCCGAAACCCTTAAACTTAGGGTTCTTAGTTTTGTTTCTTTCATGTTGGCCGAAACCCTAGGGTGTCCTAGGGTACTCCAAAAATTCACAAAAATTATATTTAACCTCTACACATCATAAGGGAACATTAAATAACATTATCATGATTTTTAGCATAATTATAGACCTGTAAATCATGGTGGCCGAAACCATTAAACTTAGGGTTCTTAGTTTTGTTTCTTTCATGTTGGCCGAAACCCTAGGGTGTCCTAGGGTACTCCAAAAATTCCAAAAAATTATACTTAACCTCTACACATCATAAGGGAACATAAAATAATATTATCATGATTTTTAGCATAATTATATACCTGTAAATCATGGTGGCCGAAACCCTTAAACTTAGGGTTCTTAGTTTTGTTTCTTTCATGTTGGCCGAAACCCTAGGGTGTCCTAGGGTACTCCAAAAATTCCCAAAAATTATAATTAACCTCTACACATCATAAGGGAACATTAAATAACATTATCATGATTTTTAGCATAATTATAGACCTGTAAATCATGGTGGCCGAAACCCTTAAACATGAGGGTCTTGGTTTTCTTTCCTTTCAACATCCAATTCGAAAACCAACCACTATATATCATACTAAAAATCATAAAAATCATAGGGAACTATTATACCACAGGTGAGGGAGTCTTACCTTGAGTTTCTTGATTTTTCGAACCTTGGAAGAAGAAGAAGATTGTAAAAGCTTTGGATCCTTGCCTCCTTGTCCTTGTATCCTTGGGAAAACTCTTAGATCTTGGAGATAAGACCTCTTGTGGAGCTTTTCCAAGGGAGAACCCCTCCTTGGGTATTCGGCTAGGATGAGGGAAGGGAGAGGTTTCGAAATGCAAGTGATGGGAAGAAGAGGTAACTCCCAAAACCCCCCTTTAATAGCCCATTAAGGAGGCAAATGAAGAGTCTCTCCATGACTCTTCATCTTCTTCTATGCCTTAACCAATATCCACTTCCTTTCCTCATAGAAATCCCTTGCTAAGTGAGTTGGTTAAGGCTTACATGGTTGTACAAGAGGTCCAAGGTTCAATCCTTGGCTCATGCACCTTTATTTTTATTTTATTTTTATTTCATTTATTTTATTATTTTTATTTCCTAAATTCCGAAAATCCCCCTAAAATCACCCATAATTATGCCAATATTCCTAAATAAAATTCTTTTATATTTATATTAATTTTACCTAATTTATATTAATTTTTACCTAATTAATACCCATTTTTGGAGCTCATTTAAAGCTCATTGGTACTTAGTTTTCTCAATTTAAATGAGAAAACATGGATTTTCTAGGCCTAAGTTCTCCTTAATACTTCTAGGTCCCTTGGAAAATTATTTAAACATGCTTAATATTTTAAGAAAATATTAAGAGAATTTTCCGGGTCGTTACAGTTGATATGCTTGATATGCTAGGTTTAGCGGTAGAGTAATGTAGTATTTTGTATCTGCTCTACCTTGGCTGATACTGTTTATGATATACCTGACATGTGATACCTATACCTTTAGGGCCTAGGTTATGGTGCATTATTTATTATCCTTGCATATCATGTTGATATAGGTGGATTAGATAGTGGATGCTGTTTGACCAGAGTCATGCATCATCGTGCACTGTGCATCACTGTCGATCAGTGGCCCCTTATGGGTGAGTCAGATCGACAGTCATACTGACCCATCCATACGGCCACTCATGGGTTAGTGGTTGACGGGGTATGGGTAGTGTGCTCTGTGCTACTCCGCTCATGCACTCATGGGTTAGTGAATCGGAGCGTGGTAGCAGGCAGAGATCCCTCCTGGAGTAGTCCATATACCAGGAGTTGAGAGAGGGAGATCTCTCCCCCATTTATATACATGGGATAGGTGTTAACACTCGGATAGAGATATCCTCCAGAGATGGCCTGGGGCTGATAGTGATATAGCCAGGATAGGTGATGGCCTGGGGCTGATAGAGATATCGCCAGGATAGGTTTTGGCCTGGGGCTATTAGTGATATCGCCAGGATAGGTCATGGAGTAGGGGTGTTACGCCGGCAGCATACCGTCTACTCGGTTGCTCAGGGGTAGCGACGGCAGAGTACGGACGGCAGTCACAGCTCTACGCCGGTGGGTGGCCTTCGTTCAGCTTCCTCCCGTACATAGGTGACGATGTCTGACCAGCGACAGAGGTGACCATGTCATTGCACCATGTGCATACGTATAATTGTGCTTTTGCTCGTGCTTGTTATACTTGGATGTTGCATTTGATTGACATGCACATACAGGAGACCCTTATGTCTGGTTTCGACGACTCAGCTAGATTGGTATGGTATTTCTATTCCTGTTCCAGTTATGCTTACCACTGCATGTACCTATGTTATTTCGATTGCCTGTTACTCTATTGCTAGCTTAGACTATCCTGTATATCTGATGAGATATTCGCTGAGTACTGTGACTCACCCCGTTAGCTCCCTGTTTTTATTTCAGGATGATCGTCTGGAGTGCCCGGCAGCCTGTCCCAGTTCGCGTCTTTCTCGAGATGTTTCCGGGATGTCTCTTTTACCTTGTTAGTGGTACATGTTGGTACCCGTTTTCTGTTTCTTTTATTTTACTTTTCCGCTGCTGTACTCGTGTTTGGTTTTGTCATCTTATACGGCGGTATAGTTGTACTTTTGTGGACCATGGAGGCCTTGTGCTTTGTGTTTGTCATAAGTCGTACCGGTACACAGTTTTTGTCGTTGTTTTCGTTGATTTCAGACGGTTGTTCCAGCCCTATAGGCTGTGGTACAACCATCTGAGGTGGTCATAGAGGTTAGGTTTCTGAATTGTCCGTCGGTCGAGGGAGTGGCAGTCCGGTCGGTATCGGACGGGCAGCTCCTCGGGGCGTGACAATATCTCCTCTAGCAACATGATCCCTAATGAAGTGGTGACGCACTTCAATATGTTTGGTCCTAGAATGGTGGACTGGATTCTTGGTTAGGTTAATTGTGCTAATGTTGTCACACAACACTTGCACACCCTTGTAGCTTAATCCATAGTCCTCTAATGTATGAATCATCCACAACAATTGTGATACGCTCTTTCCCATGGCGATATATTCTGCCTCGGTCGTGGAGAGAGCAACACAATGTTGCTTCTGACTTGACCAACTAACTAGAGATGATCCTAGGAATTGGCAACCCCCACTTGTGCTTTTCCGATCCAACTTACATCCAGCGTAGTCGGAATCGGTATAGCCAATTAGGTCAAATGATTCGGTACGGGGGTACCAAAGACCAATTCCTATTGTGCCCTTAAGGTATCTCAAAATTCTCTTGACAGCAACTAAGTGAGATTCCTTGGCACAAACTTGATACCTAGCGCACATACCCACAGCAAAAAGTATATCAGGTCGACTAGCTGTGAGGTATAGCAGACTACCTATCATGCTTCGATATTGAGTCAAATCAACAGGTTTACCACTCTCATCATTGTCTAATCTTGTGTTTGTAGCCATGGGAGTGGTTACCTCTTTTGAATCAATCATATTGAATTTTTGAAGCATCTCTTGAGTATATTTTGATTGGTGCACATGGATTCCGTCGCGAGTTTGCTTGATTTCAAGTCCAAGGAAGAAAGTCAACTCTCCCACTAGACTCATTTCAAATTCACTCTCCATGTGTCCAATAAACTCATTTAAATAACCCTTGTTGTTTGAGCCACAAATTATGTCATCGACATATACTTGGGCAACAAATATATTGTCACCATCTCTACGTAGAAATAGTGTAGGGTCTATTTGGCCTCTAACAAAACCTTTTTCAATTAGGAACGTCGACAACCACTCATACCAAGCTCAGGGTGCTTGTTTAAGGCCATAAAGTGCCTTTTTGAGCTTGAACACGTGGTTTGGGAATTCGGTACTCTCAAACCCCGGAGGTTGTTCGACATAGACTTCTTCTCTTATTAGACATTTAGAAAAGCCGATTTGACATCCATTTGATATAGCTTGAAACCACGATGTGCTGCAAATGCAAGCATCAATCGGATGGACTCTAATCGTGCCACGGGAGCATAGGTCTCATCATAATCAAGGCCTTCAACTTGACTATAGCCCTTGGCTACTAAGCGTGCCTTATTTCTTATGATTTCTCCCTTATGGTTCAATTTATTTTTGAAGACCCATTTGGTTCCAATGATGGTGGTCTTCTTAGGTCTAGGGACTAAGTCCCACACTTGACTTCTTTCGAATTGACCTAGTTCATCTTGCATCGCAATGATCCAATCGGGATCATTTAATGCTTCGTCAATTTTTCTAGGTTCAATTTCGGAAATTAAAGCAACTTCATTAGCCTCATTCCTAAAGAATGATCTAGTTCTAACCCCATGGTAGATCTCTCCAATAATTTGGTCTTGGAAATGACTAGAGGCTAATCTAGTTTGCCTAGGTGTTGGTGGTGCTTCTTGAATGGTTTCACTAGACACAAGCTCAACCTCAGGATCCGGTTGATCTATGGGTTGTCTAGGCTCACCGTCATCGGATTCATCACCATCAACAACATTTAGACTTTCATTCAAACTTAGTCTCCTAAGTTCGAATTGGACTTCATCTTCTGGTTGTCCATTGGCTTTTGGAATTTCTTCAAAGACAACATCAGAAGACTCTTCAACCAATCTAGATTTCTTATTGTAGACTCGGTAGGTTTTGCTAACTAGGGAGTACCCGACTAGTATCCCTTCATCAGCCTTTGCCGTGAACTTTCCAAGATGGACCTTGGTGTTTAGGATGAACACCTTACAACCAAACACCCTAAGGTGTTTAACTGTGGGTGGTTTCCCAAACCAAAGTTCATGGGGAGTCTTTCCTAAGAATCTATGGATAAGGACTCGATTTTGCACGTAGCAAGCTGTGTTTACAGCTTCAGCCCATAAGTAACTCGATAGTGAGTACTCATTAAGCATGCTTCGTGCAGCCTCTTATAAAACACGGTTCTTCCTCTCTACAACACCATTTTGTTGTGGTGTTCTAGGAGTGGAGAACTCATGTCTATACCCTTTATCTTGACAAAACTCTAAAAATCGTTGGTTTTGAAATTCACCTCCATGATCACTTCTTATTGTCTTAATTGTTGATGATTTTTCATTTTCAACTCTTCTAAAAAAGAAATGAAAACATCTAAGGTTTGGTCCTTATATTTAAGAAAATAAGTCCATGTATATATAGTAAAATCATCAATGATAACAAAACAATATCTACTTCCATTCAATGATATGATAGTGCTACAATCAAACAAGTCTATATGAAGTAAATCTAAAGCGGTAGATGTACTTACAGCACTTTTACCTTTATGTGCAGATTTTGTTTGCTTACCCATTTGACATGCATCACAAATCTTTTCTTTCTCATACTTGATGCTTGGTAAGCCACGAACTAATCCCTTGTTGGCCAACTTCCGGATATTCTTCATGTTAACATGTGCTAGCCTCCGGTGCCAAAGGGTGGACTCCTCTTCTTTCGACATGAGACACTTAGCAAAAGTATTAGTAGCAATTTTAAAGGAAGCTTGGTAAATGTTATCTACTCTTATTCCTACTAGTACTGTGTCAACATTGTCATGTTGTCTAACTAGACATTGACTTGATTGAAAATCAATTGTGTAACCCACATCACATAATTGACTGACACTTAGGAGATTAAATGTCATCCCCTTGACTAGAAGGACATTCTTTATCCTAAGACATTCGGATATTTGAATGTCACCTATTCCTATGACCTTAAGACTACCATTATTACCAAAGGAAAAATTACCTCTACTTTTTTCTTTGAAGTGTGGTAAACAATGATCTATCCCCGGTCATGTATTTGGAGCACCCACTATCAACGAACCAAGTTGATAGATGCTCCCCCTCAATCATAACCTACACAATTCGAAAAATGGATGATTTAGGTACTCACTCCTTCGGACCTAAAGCATCTACTAAACAAGACTTAGGCACCCATGCCTTGACAACTTTTCTTTGAGCCCTAGGTGTCTTAGATTGTCTAATATCAGTCCTAGACATCAAAGACACAAATGATGGTTCTTTGGGTCGGTAACCAATACCAGCCCTATTGTAAACTGCTCTTTGGGCATTCAAGATCATGTCTAAGGTCTTTGAGCTAGTTGAGAATTTCTCAAGAACACTCTTGAGTCTCTCAACTTCACTCTTCAATGATTTGTTTTCATTTTCTAGCATCTCAACATGCAAATCACCTACATCCTCATCCCTAGAGGATTTCAATTGTTCAACCTCAATTTTCAACGATTTAATCTCATCTTCTAACATTTCAACATGTAAATCATCTACATCCTCATCCCTAGAGGATTTCAATTATTCAACTTCTAATTGCAATGATTTAACCTTAATTTTTAACTTTTTCAGCATATTGGTTAAGCATGCAATTGCTCTATAACATTTCTCAAGTTCGAGAGTGGTTACCTCTTCATCATCCGAAGATGATGAAGCCGCGTTTGAGGAGTCGGAGGATTCATCACTGCTTTCTTCACCTTCCAATGTCATGAGTGTCACATGTCGTGTAGTCCTCTCCTCCTTCTCTTCATCGGATGAACTTGAGGAGGATTCATCCCAAGTGGCCTTCAAGGCCTTCTTCTTTTTCTTGGATTTTTCCTCCTTCTTCTTGAGCTTTGGGCAGTCCTTCTTGAAGTGCCCTTTCTTGCTACACTCATAGCAAGTAATGTTAGATTTATCAAGCTTAACTTCACTAGGGTTACCTTTACCCTTGAAGAGTCGACCCTTCCTCATCATCCTTCTAACGAAATTGGCCATCTCGGAGGAAGAAGAGTCGTTGCCATCCTCCTCGGATTCGGATGAAGATGAGGATGAGGAGACTTCCTTCTCCTTCTTCTTCTTGTTCTTTTCTCCAGCAACTAAGGCAATCCACTTCTCCTTGGGGCCTTTGTTAGCCATTTCATGCAATCCATTTCACAAAACAAATCATCTAATTTGACAATTGATAAGTCCTTGGAAACTTTGTAGGCATCCACCATGGATGACCATAAAGCATTCCTTGGAAAGGCTTTCAACACATACCTCACAAGGTCGCGATTCTCGACCTTTTCATCAATAGAATGAAGACCATTGAGGACTTCCTTGAACCGGCTATGAAGTTCACTCACCGTTTCATTTTCCTTCATGGTAAGATTTTGGAGTTGGTTGAGAAACAAATCCCTCTTGGCGATTCTTGAATCTCGGGTGCCCTCATGGAGTTCAATGAGCTTGTTCCACAAATCTTTTGCACTTGTAAATGGACCAACCTTAATGAGTTGGTCTTTGTTCATGCCACATTGTAGGGGTCACCACCGCTTTCGCGTCGGCTTCACTCTTCCGAGTTTGCTCTGCCGTCCAACGCCATGATTCTAGTTCTTTGCCTTCATCATCCTTTGGAGGGATAAAACCCTCCTTCACCGTGAACCAAGTGTTGATGTTCATCTTTAGGTAGTACTCCATCTTCGATCTCCAATATTGAAAATCTACTCCATCGAAGAAGGGAGGTCGGGTGGTGGAAAAACTCTCTCAAAGCCATTGTAGTTGACTCTCGGTTGTTAATCCGCTTGTACAGAGCCCCAAGCTCTGATACCACTTGTTGGAACTCGGATGGCTAGAGAGGGGGGGTGAATATAGCCAGACACTTAAACTTTAAGCACTTATCGAATTTTCATGCACTTAGATGTTTAGTAGCACAGCGGAAGCAATAAAATAGAGTATGCAGTAAACTAAACTCTAAGTTAAGCACAAGCACAAGAACGCTAACAAGAGGATTTACAAGGTTCGGGGATAACTTGCCCCTACTCCTTGGCGTGCCCTTAAGGTGGGCGATCCCTTGATCGTCGGCAGATCAAGCCCCGAAAAATCTGGATAATAAGCAACCTCCTTCTCGGTGGAATAACCTCTCCACAGCGTTTCAACAGAGATAAAGTTTTAAGCACAATGAAACACAAAAAGGATCTTACTTAGCACTTGGAACCACAAGAACACAAGCAGAACTTCTCCCGAGCTCCACCCAGCGCAGATCTCACGCAAGAACTCCCTTCTTCGTGTCTTCTCGCTGATGGACTCGCCAAGCCTCTTGTTTCTTCCTCCAAGTGCTCAAGTAACAGATGGTTGCTTCAAAGATCACAATTGCTTGCTCAAGAGATGATGGAACAGAGTTGTCGCAAGCACAAGTTGTCGCAGAGTAGTTTTCGTTGAGTTGCTGAGTTCTTGAGACTCCTTCGCCACCAAGCACTTAAGTCCCAGCTTACTGATCGCCAGGTCACCACCTCACTGCAGCCTCCATCTGATCTCATGCAATAGCCAGCTACCACTGAGCTCTCATGGACTCCCTGAGCTTCCCTCAGACTAGCCCCAGTTAGCAGCTCCAGCCAGCGCCAGCGTCCGTTGCAACCTGAGATGGAAAACGGACAAACCTGCTCTAAGGAAAGACCTCCATTGACTCTCCTTGAGTGTTTGAATCCATTCCTGTCACCTGCAATCTTGATCAGATCATTAGCACAGCATATCACACAGAGAATCAAGGATCAGATATTAAGCGCAGAGAAATCAGATGTGTTCAGACGTGATCAGAGTAGACCCGACCACGGTTCGGAACCGACGGTTCGATGGTTCGGAACGGCCGGTTCATGGGAGGTCGACCCTTAACCTTAACCGCCCAAGACGGTTACGGTTCACGATTCGAAACCGCCGGTTCACGGTCCGGTTCACGGCTCACCACGATTCGGCCCGGTTCAAAATTATTATATTAAAAAAATTAAAAATTAAAAATTAAAAATTAAATTAAAAAAAATAAATTTTATTAAAAAAGGGCTTGTACTTATATAAGTTGCCTACGTATCCCCTTAGGGTATAGGAGAATCAAAGCCCACGTAGTTCTTTTACATTTTTACCCTTTTACATTTTTACATTTCTCACTCACTTGCATTTCCTCCCGTTCCCGTTGTATTTGTTCCTTCGGTATCAAATTCTTCGACTTCGTCTTCTGAAAGTTGCATTCCTTGGATTCGCTTCTCGGCTTTGGTCCAATCATCAAGTAATGCTTGAGCTTCCAATGAGTCGGGAGACATGGTTGATCATCGTTCATCTAATATGTTGCCGCCGGCACTGAACGTCTGCTCCACAGCAACAGTCGACACTGGAGAAGCTAAAATTTCTTTTGCGATCACGGAGAGAACGGGAAAGCTTTGAGCCTTCTGTGACCACCACTTCAAGATGTCGAAGTCTTCGCTATCTGCTTCATTAAAATCAAAAGAAGTCGTAAAATAATTCTCAGGTTCCTGTGTGGAACTTGAGGATCCTCGTGGACGTTTCATCCGTTCTTTTAATAAAAGTTGGACTTTTATAAGTTTTAAATTAGTAGTATTAGGTTGTTGTGTTTCAGAAATATTAGTTTGTGTTCCATATTTAACATAATATTGATTATAAAGATCATATAAATAATTTTTAATATTATATACAATATTAGCTGGATCCAGAGAGGAAGAATCCTTAATAGGAATTAATGCGTCATAATATAAAGTTAACATTTCTTGTAAAACTTCTAATTTAAATCTAGGATCTAAAGCAAATGCAATTAAATAAATTTCAGGAATTAAATAAAAATATTTTTCCCATTTAGTTTTCATAGCTATTATACATAAAGTTAAAACTTCATCATTTACATGTTCATTTAATATTAATACTATACTACAAAAATTTACTAAAAATAAATGAGCAGTAGGATAATAAACACCAGAAAGTTGTTCAGTTGCATCGTTAAAAACTTTTAAAATTTCACAAATACTACTACAAATATTCCATTGTTGTGAAAATAAATATATATTAGTATTACTATTTCGTGCAAAAAATAAACATAATAAATCTTTATATTGAAAAGAATCTTGTAATAATTGATATGTTGAATTCCAACGTGTTGGAACATCACGTGGAAATTTTTTTGGTCGCATTCCATTAGCTTTACAAAATCTATCCCATTGTTTCATCATAGATGGATGAGACCATAAGTATGAAATTGCGGTTCTAATTGGTTGAATATAATTTTGTAAATGTTTTAATCCATCTTGAACACATAAATTTAAAATATGGCATACACAACGAATATGAAAAAATAAACCACCAATGACAGGTTGACAAATAAATTTTAATTCATCTATTGAAGCGGTATTAGAACTAGCATTGTCTAATGATATTGAAAATATTTGATGTGTCAATCCATATTCTTCTAAAACTATGTGTAATAATTGTGCAATATTATGAGCAGTGTGTGATTCATCAAAAACTCTATAAGCTAATAATCTTTTTTGAAGGATCCAAGAGTTATCAATCCAATGGCATGTTATACCCATATATGAATGAGTTTGCCAATGATCACTCCAAATATCGGAACATAAAGAAACTTTATTATTTAATTTACTAAATTCTTCAATTAAATTCTTTTTTTTCTTGTTTTACTAATCTTTTAATTGTACGAGTTAGTGTAGTCCTAGGTACACGTTTAGCAGCAGGATTAAGAGATTCTTTACACAAATTTTCAAATGTGCATTTATATCCAAAACTAAAAAAAAGATGTTTTACGGAAACAAATTTAGCTAATGATTCTCTTAATTTATTATCTGAATATAAAAATAAACCAGAATCAGTACTACTACCGCTAGAAAATCTAGATAATTATGTTTGAGGGCAGTCAAGCCCATATTCCGTTGGGTGCTTCGTTTCTACATGTCGTTTCAACGACCCATAGCCGCCGCTGATCACTAGCATTTTATGCCATTTTATTTGCTCCTTTATTTAGCATTTTCTATCATATCGTGTGCTTAAACCATGTTTATATCATATTTTACGATTAGGATCTATTTTTGGAGTTTATTATAATTCCCTCTAATTTTGGTATTATTTTATGATGTTTTGTAGGGAATTAAAAATTGGACCTTAGACCAAGGCTTGGTTCAATTCAAATGCAGATGGTTCGATTCATCCAACCCAATTTGGACTCATGAAGGGACTGGACTAGGTTGATCTGTGGCTGAACCCAGGTCTGAACTAGGCTGATCTGTGGCTGAACCCAGGCTGAACCGAACTGCTGGGCTGCTGGGCTGCTGGGCTGCTGGGCCAACCAACAATTGGACCGAGCCCAGCTGCTGGGCTGAATTGAATGGAACGGGTTGCAAGGCTGAAGCTGGATTGAAGTTGCTGGGCTTGGGCTGAACTGCTGGACTGGACTGGACTGGGTTGAGCCAGGGTTGAGCCAGGGTTGAGCCAAGGTTGGGCCAGAGCTGAGCTGAGCTGGGCTGCGTTGGGCTGAAGAACCAAAGGGCGAACCCGAGATCTGAGGCTGGATTATCTCCACACGCGACGCTCTGTGAGGGGGATCCCGACGCCACCATCAGCCGACTCTGATCAAACCCCGACTCCATCTTCTCTCGACCGCACAGTCGCCGGCCCGAGACGCCGCCATCCACCTCATCTCCTCACCACCTCCGGCCGGCTACCAATCCATCTGCCCTCTTCTGATCCCGATCTCCATCCGCAAAGGGGCTCGGGAGACGCAACTCGACTGGGGAGGGGCGACCTAGAGGAAGAGGCCGACGGCAACTTCTCTTCCACTCGACCCTCATCCTCGCGAGCCATCTCCACCCTCACGGCCGGACTCCATTCCTTCACCCTCCATCTTCGACAATCCACCATCCGCGAACCCTAGACAGTAGTTTCTTCCCCTTCATTTCTTTTTCATCTTCACAACATTTGCGGCAGCAGCTATCAGATTGGGCAGCAGTTTTTTTCCGATTCCTTCACAGTTTTCCATTGGCAGCAGCTTCTTCCGATTGGATTAATTGGTTTCCTTCATCATATTGTGTGATTTGGTTAATGTAGTTAAATGTCGTGTGTTTGATGATGAATGCTTGTAATCAATTGATGATCTCCCATATTTTAGTTGCTTGCAATTTTGACTCATTTTGATGCATGTTAAGTGTTCTATGAATTTCTTCAATCACTTGTTTCTCACTTGTTTCTTCCTTTGTTGCAGTTAGTTTAGTTTAATTCATGCTTTAATTGCTTCTTTCAATAGTTTTAAGTTCTTGTTTTCGTTTGGATTCAATTAGGTTTAACTTGTCTTTTATTTTCTGCAATTCTAATTAGATTAGACTTAGCTCCCATTACTTGCATCGGGTTTTTTTTTTATTTAGTTATTAGGATTAGATTTCATTCTTGCTTGCTATTTCATTTCGTAGTCTTAGCGTTCAAATTCAAACCCCCAGTTCCATATCCCAAAAATTCAAAAGCAATAATATAGAGTCCTAGAGTTATTAACCTATCATTACATTCCTTAAGAGAGACGACTCGAGTTACTCTATACTACATTAGTTTAGAGGAGTTCGATACTTAAATTGTATTTGAAACCGTAACACGACTAAAACACGGTTATCAGCCGCCGACTTGGAATTTGTAGAAAGCATTACAATGCTTGCATTTTGCACGCATTTCTCCCCACGAAAATATGACCTTCTCAAAATGTTTAGTGAAAATAGACGATTTTAAAGGAGGATTTTTCCGAACCTTAGAAGTAATCGCATCGGTACCTCCTTGCGTTTCGGGGATCGGAGGGCGTTGGGGCTGAGCCTCGGTCTCATCATCGGTGGATTGAATTTGAAGGTTGGGATCCTCGTATGCAATTTCTTTTCCCCTCCAAGATCGAGATGATGAAGCTCCGTGACCTCCTTCCATTATCGTCGATGAAGAACGCGGAGAGAAGTTGAGACTTAGAGAGTTGAGAATGAGAGATTGAGAGAAGAGAAGTTGTTCTGTGAGTGAAAATGATGAAATGAGCTCCCTATTTATAGAGTTCGGATCATAACGGTCACTAAATCGTAGCCATTGATCAAAAAATGGTCAAATGATCTCATCCGTCCAAAAAAGAAAATCAAAAACTCTCCAACGGCACTGAACCGGCGGTTCGGTGCCGTTGGAACCGGCGGTTAACCGCCGGTTCACGATTTTCTGCAGCTAGAACCGGAACCGGCTCGGCATCCTGCCGGGCCGGTTCCGGTTCGGCTCGGCGAACCGGGTCAACGGGCCACCCGGCCCGTTGACCCGGGCCGGTTCCGGGCCGGGTCCGGGCTGGACCCGGGCCGGTTCCGGGCCGGGTCCGAGCTGGACCCGGGCCGGTTCCGGGCCGGGTCCGGGCTGGACCGGGCCCGGGGTCGAGTCTAGATCAGAGCATCTGATAGTGCATTTTGAATTAAAGTGATCGGTCACCGGACCGATCCAGGGCTCGTGGGTCGGTCACCGGACCGATCCACCGCTTTGCTGGGACTCCCAGCCTTCGCGGCAACACAGCCCAGATCGGTCACCAGACCGATCAGGCTGTGACCTGATCGGTCACCAGATCGATCAGTTGGCTCCCTGACCGATCAGGCTCCATCCTGATCGGTTGTAAAACGGAGTCCGCGACGCTTGATCGTTCACCAGAACGGTCTGAACAGTGTTCAAGATCGGTCACCAGACCGATCAGGAGCAGATCAGTAAGGTTCCCAAAACCTACTGGAAGCTCCCTGATCGGTCAACGGACCGATCAGGAGCAGAGCAGCAGGGGAACTTAACTCACTGTGAGCTCCCTGATCGGTCACCAGACCGATCAGGAGCAAAGCAATGAGTGAATTGCATACTCCCTGATCGGTCACCAGACCGATCAGGGGCCGAGCAGTAGGTTCCAGCCTCACTGTGTGCTCCCTGATCGGTCACCAGACCAATCAGTCATCGCTGGATCGGTCACCAGACCGATCCACGAAGGAGCACTGTGCCAATTTCCCTGATCGGTCACCAGACCGATCCAGGGACTCCAACCTAGCCCTCCAAGCTAGGATTTCATCCAACCTAGCCCTCCAAGCTAGGATCTGGTCCTCCAAGCCGGGATTTCATCAACCTAGCCCTCCAAGCTAGGACCTGGCCCTCCAAGCCGGGATTTCATCAACCTAACCCTCCAGGTTAGGACCTGGCCCTCCAAGCCGGGATTTTATCAACCTAACCCTCCAGGCTAGGACCTGACCCTCCAAGCCAGGACTTTTTCACACCTAACCCTTCAGGTTAGGACTTTTCAACAACTAGCCCTCCAAGCTAGGACTTTTCACACCTAATCCTCCAGGTTAGGACTTTTCCACACCTAGCCCTCCAGGCTAGGACTTTTCACACCTAACCCTCCAGGTTAGGACTTTTCCACACCTAGCCCTCCAGGCTAGGACTTTTCACATCTAGCCTTCCAGGCTAGGACTTTTCCACACATATCCCTCCAAGCTAGGACTTTTCCAAACCTAGTCCCACTAGGTATGCCTAGTCCACGACCAAGACTTTATCCCAATCATAATCATCAACCTAAACTAAAATCGGTGTCAACACCAAAACAACAATCAGGGTCAGACTGCATCAACATCTCAATCCCTCCATCACTTTGTAAAAATGATCTTAAATACTTAAAGTTCTCAATTTTAGATAACTCGACATCTCGTATCTTAACAATTGTCTCATTACGTCTAATATTACTAAACTTAAATTTCATATATTCTATCTTGACTCTACTAAGCCTAAAACCTTTCTTTTTAGAGTTTTCTGCCAAGATTCTAGTTTAGCATTTATTCCTTCACATGTCTCGTCTATCAACATAATATCATCTACAAAGAATACGCACCATAGTACTGTATCTTGAATGTGTCGAGTGAATTTGTCCATGATTAGTGTAAAAAGATAGAGACTTAGAGTTGATCCTTGATGTAACCCTATCTTTATTGGAAATATTTCTGTCAATCCGCCTGAAATATTCCCTCTGGTCATTACATCTTCGTATATATCCTTAATTAGTTCAATATATGTTACGCTAATATCTCTCTTTTCTAGAATTCTCTATATAATTTCTCTTGGTACCCTATCATAAGCTTTTACTAAATCAATGAATACCATGTGTAGATCTTTCTTTTGCTCCAGATACTTTTCAATTAATTGTCTAAAAAGATGTATAGCTTCTATTGTCAACCTTCCAAGCATGAACCCAAATTGATTTTCGATCACCATGGTATCCTTCCTTAATCTTTTTTCTATTACTCTTTCCCAAAGTTTCATGGTATGACTCATTAGTTCAATACCTTTAGGGTACGTTTGGTTGAGGGTGTTCGTTGATAACCTTGGTTATTCATCCAAGGTTATCAATAAAAACCTTGTTTGGTTTAACTAATGAAAAATTCCCAGGTAATCAAATATACCCGCCACATCAGCAAAAGGGGTCATATAACCCGGAATCAGAAAACCAAGGGAAAGCCTGGTTTTTCTCAATTCCGGGGTTAAGACAGTTTTCTTTCCAAAATTAACCTTCAGTATTTCTTATTTATGACACAAATACCCCTAACAATCAATTTAATTACATACTACCCTAATAAATGCTATTTTCACCCACTCACGCGCCGACTCCGCACGCGACTCCCGACTCTTCGCGTTCCAGCGAGCAGAGGTGATTCCCGAGTCCACGCGAGCAGAGGCGATTCACAGCGGCGACTCCACGCTCCGATTTGAAGGGCGATCACAGCGGCGAGATCCTAGCAGCGCACGATCGCAACGTCCAGGTTTTCCTTCCCTTCTCTAGAATCTTTGTTCTATGCTATCGTGGTCCATCTTGAGAAAATATTTTCGTGTTCATAGGCATTCATAGGATTCCCATCCTTGTTCACAGGATTCCCATGCTTATTTTCGTGTTCCTGATTTTTTTCACAGGATTCCCATGCTTGTTCTTTCGATTTCCTAATTTTTTCACAGGCATTCACACTTCCAAGTTGCGAGATTTTAATTCATGTCTCCTGTTTTTGTTTAGGTATCATATAATTGGTATCTTTTAATTTGGTAACAGTGGATATTTAATTTGGTAGGATTCAATTGAGATTATTGTGCTTTCTAATTAATAATATTTGTTGTGTATTATTCATTTTTCGATTAAGAGAATTCTAATTTGATCGGTTTTCATTTTCTATGTGAGGTTCTTTTCTTTGCTGTATGATTATTTGATGTTCATCAATTTCATCTTAATTTTCTATTTGGTTAAGAGCTCAATTTAGTTCTTATCAATTTGGTACTAGAGAAAATAGGAAAACTTAGGGCTGCATTTATAGAAACTGAAATGAAACCTAGTGGACAGAAAAATCTTCCACTGAACCAAAATGTCAATACTTGTTGTCTTCACTATGAACACACATTTGCAACCTACACGTGGTTTTTATGGAAACTGAAATGATTTTATGGCAAATGATCTAGTTTCTCTAGTGGACAGAAAAATCATGAATGTAGCATATAAGCAAATAAGGGTTGGCCAAATGACCTCAGAAAGAGGATATTTAACTGATTGTTTAAAGGTAAAATTAGTTTCTACTTGTATATGATCTCAGATGTCTGTTCTTTACCTTCCATCCATTTCTACTTGTATATTTATATTTGCCAGTATGTTATAAAGCTTAAATTGTTTTTTCTCTCATTTACTTTAACATATCAACTTTGTCATTGATGAACGTTTGAGGAAATGGTTGTTTTACCACTGATTTTTGTTTTTATTGCTTTGTCGATCACACTAATTCATCGCTACCCCTATTCATAAGGGTAATTTTATCATATTTTTTGTGATAGCTACCTTGATATGCTTCTAATTAAATATTATTCGTTGCCTTATTTTCATGATAGGCTGATATGGATCGATTAGCAGTAAGGCAGGAGATAAAGTTCATTTCGATATTTATATACAAGAAGAGGAGGGAAAGGAAGTTATTTATGCTTTTATTGTTGACAGTCCTCTTAGCTATCAAGAGGAGTGCTAGGTTTAGGAGGAGCATATCATATGCTTATCAGGCATTGTCTAGATACAATATTAGGTCTATAAACTTAAATGAGATGGTTTTTCATAGCGATCGACAATGTGTTGATAACTGTAGGATGGATAGAAGGTCCTTAGACAAACTTTGTTCTTTGCTAACGACTCATGGAAAATTGAAAGGAAATAAAAATATGTCAATTAGTGAACTTGTAATATCTTTTCTTCACATTATTGCACATAATGTGAAGAATAGGGTCCTAAAACGGCAAACAGCTAGATTCGGTGAGACAGTTAGTAGACAATTTCATTCAGTTCTGAACTCTGTTCTACGGTTACACAACATTTTGCTTAAGAAGCCCGAACCAATCCCAGAAAATTACACGGATAAGAGGTGAAAATGGTTTAAGGTACAAGTATATAGTTTCTATATATTTATTATTTTAATCATCTTAATGTACACAATAAATTAATATGATTTATGATGTTTCTTTAAGTGTAGGGTTGTTTGGGAGCATTAGATGGAACTTATATTAATGTCAATGTCTCAACAGTTGATAGACCTAGGTATCGAACCAGAAAAGGTGAAATTGCAACCAATGTCTTGGGCGTGTGCACACCGAACATGCAATTTAGCTATGTTTTACCGGGTTGGAAAGGATCTGCAGCAGATGGTAGAGTCTTAAGGGATGCTATTAGTAGGAGGAATGGCTTGAAGATTTCTCAAGGTAATAATTATGTTATAATTAATACAAAATAGGTTGTTATTATATATATTAATACATGTTCACTTGTAATATAGGTTGTTATTATTTGTGTGATGCTGGATACACAAATGGGGAAGGATTTTTGGCACCATATAGAGGTCAAAGGTACCATTTGACTGAATGGAGGCAAGGTTACCAACCAGCGACAGCTAAAGAATACTTTAATATGAAACACTCTCAAGCCAGAAATTGCATTGAGAGATGTTTTGGCATTTTAAAAGCGAGATGGGCTATATTAAGAGACAAGTCATTTTATTCTGTTAAGACTCAATGTAGGATTATTTCGGCTTGTTGTATTCTGCATAATTTCATAAGGTATGAAATGACAATTGATCCGATAGAGAGTGAGCTTGATGTCCTCGAGTCAAATGAACGTGATGATGATGTCGACGATGATGACGATGATGGTGATTTGATCAGGCATTGTGAGACCAGCTCTGCTTGGACTGAATGGAGAGACAAGCTTGCGGATGATATGTTCATGAGCTGGCAGTCATCGGTTAATTAATATTATGTTATTTCTGAAAATTTAGTTTTCCTTTCCATGTATTTGAACTCTTTAATCCATTTGTATTTGGGCTTATTATCCATTTGAATAGTTTGAACAATGTGATTGTATCTGGATTTGATCCATTTGTATTTGGGCTTATTATCCATTTGAATAGTTTGAACAATTTGATTGTATCTGGATTTGATCCATTTGTAGTTGGGCTTATTATCCATTTGTATAGTATTCATTTGATCAATTTGATTATGTTTTATGCAAGAATTATGTGTTATTTGGATGGTTTAATTTCAGTTTTCAATGGAAGGAAATAGCCACAAGAGGAAAGTTCAAACTGAACAAGTAGAAAGTTCAATGTCAATGAAGTTCAAAAGGAAAACTCAGAGCACTAAACACTTATGGACAAAACAAGAGGATGCTGCATTAGTTGACTGTCTTGTTGAGTTGAGCAAATATTCAACTTGGAAGAGTGAGAATGGTTTTCGAACTGGGTACCTTTTGCATTTGGAGAAAGTAATGGCTGCTAAATTGCCATCTAGCAATTTGAAGGTTACCCCTCATATCGAGTCAAGATACAAGCTACTTAAGAGACAATTCCATGCTATCAATGAAATGTTGAACCATAGTAGTGGATTTGGGTGGAATGATGTTGAGAAGTGTATTATTGCTACAAAGGATGTTTTTGATGATTGGGTTAAGGTAATTTTTTCTTTTTTTGGGTTTTTTTCATTTATTTGTTCATTATGAGTTTTTTTACAACTTTTAACTAACGATATATTTTTGATTTAGAGTCATCCAGATGCTATTGGGTTAAGGAATAAAGAGTTTCCCCATCTTGATGACTTGATGTCTATGTGGGAGAAAGATCGTGCCACAGGAGCTAATGCAGAAACCCCAGCTGATGCGGTAGAAGAGATAAATTTATGCGATGAAGAGGTTGACACGTTCGAGCTTGAAAAAGACGAACATGCTGAAGGTCATAAAGATGATTCTGATGATGGCAACCAAGCAATAAGGATGTCTGAAACACCAAGTTCATCAGTTTGTCCAACAAACAAGAAGTCAACCAACAGAAAGAAAAAAGGAAAGTCTGATGGTGCTCTAGGTGACTTAGTGGGAGAGATTCAAAACTATATCATTTCTGTTAATAAGGTTGATGCAGAGATGTCTACCTACTTCAAGAAACAAAACGAGAATAGTGATAGAAAAATGAAGATATATGAAGAGTTAATAGAACTTGCTGAATTTTCTGAGCAAGAAATTATGGATGTCGGGGAGTACATTCTCAAGGGTGACCACAAGGTTGACAACTTTTTTGCATTGCCAAAGATATTTAGGAGAAGTTATGTGATGAAGTATCTCTCTGAGATCCATCCTAAATGATTTAGCTATTTGAATTAGATTGTTGGTACTTATATTTTGATATACTTTTGGATAGTCGTGATATCATTTTGAACAAAACTTATTTGGATGAATATCATTTTGGGTTGACCTTGGATTGACTTTTATTTGATGAATGTCTTTTTGAATTATTTCTATCTATTGAAGTATGCAGCAGATTAATTTCTGTGTAGAATTCCTGTGTATAATCTTCTGTTTATGATATCTTCTGTGTATAATCTTCTGTTTGAAGCTGAAGCCGATAAGCCCTGCACCTCATGAAGCCGATGAGCCCTCCACCTGTACCTACAGCTTCATCTCAGCATCAGCGATATTCACCAAGGAAAAGGGCAGGAAACCCTTCATCTACTCCATCTCCACTGTACACTCCTGATGCACACTCCTGATGCACACTCCTGATGCTTACTATCAGTTTCTGTTTCTCGGTCTCATTGCTTATAATTCATTTGTTTTAATTTCCTCATGGGATTTTAAATTTCATTCATGTTTTATTTTTTGAGAGTTCATGGAGTTGATGGAAAACACCAAACATACAAAAATGACTCTCAACAATCATGCGATGCACCTAGGCCTCATTGCCAAAGTCAGGGGTATCGAAGCAGCAGAGAAATACTTTTCCGACTTGCCTGAACCAGCCAAAAATAAGCACACATATGGAGCCCTTTTGGGTAGTTATTGCTCAGAGACAAATATGAATGTTGATAAAGTTATTTCTCTTTACAATGAAATGAAGAACCAGAAGAGGTTGGGCCAGCATGAGAAGGTTCTCTCCCAGTACCAAGAGATGAAGTCGATCGATCAGATAACATAGTTCCAGATACGATTACATGCCGCATTGAATGACATTGAATTAGTAGAACGAGCTATAAAAGAAGCAGAGGAGGATAAAAAAAATTAAGTTGAGATGGTCTGCATACAGTACGTTAGCTACCATTTATTAAACATAAATGTACGTTTCCTACAACGATCCCAAATGGAGATTAAACTTGCATGAGTTTTGTCCGTAATGTATTTTTTTTTGTCCGTAATGTATTTTTTTTCTAAATTCTACGGCAAGCATTCTAAATTCTACATCATGTTTTGTCTGTAATTTTTTCTAAAATCTGATCATTTCAATGACAACCAAGTGGTAAAAGAAGAGTTTGCATGAGTGAATTGGTATATTTATTAGGGGTAATATAGTGATTGTCATATTAGGTTATATATTAAAACCTTCAACCAAACAAGTTTTTGTCTCATTATCAAAAATTAAACCAAACACATTAGGTTATATCTTATTCCCTATAACCTTGGTTATGTGATTACCTGGTAATCACATGCCCAAGGTTATCAAAGAAGACCCTCAACCAAACGCACCCTTATAGTTTGCACAATTTTATATCTCTCCTTTGTTCTTATATAAGGGAACTAGAATACTTACCATCTATTGATTATGCATTTTTTTTGTTTTCGATATTACATTAAATAATTTCGTAAGTCATTCAATACATTATTTCCCTAAGCACTTCTATACCTATATTGGGATATCATCTGGTCTCATAGCCTTTCTATTTTGCAGCCCTTTCGAAGCTTGTTCTACTTCTGAAGTTTGAATTCTACGATGAAAATTAAAATTTCTATACTCATTTGAACTACTTAAATTGCTTAAGTCAAGTTGGTCCCCTAAACCTTCATTAAAAAGTTGATGAAAGTAAATCTTTTACTGCTCTTTTGTTTCGTTATCATTAACTAGTACTCTATTGCATTTATCGTTAATACATCTTATTTGACTAAGGTCTCTTGTTTTCCTTTCTCTCGTTTTAGCTATTTTATAAATGTCTCTTTCTACTTCTTTTGTATCCAAGTTTTGAGATAATCATTCAAATGTTTTATTTTTTGCTTCATTCACTACTTTCTTAGCCTGTTTCTTGGCTATTGTATATTTTTTTTTAGTTTTCCTCATTCTTAAAAGCATATAATTTCTTATAATCTATTCGTTTTTCCTTCATTTTCTCTTGTACTTTTTCATTCTGCCACCAAGATTCCTTATTTGGTGGTGCATGTCCCTTTGACTCACCGAGTACACCCTTAGCTACTATTTTCAACTTTGATACAATCTTATCACATGTCATATTAGAGTCATTGTATATTTCATCTACTGCTTGTATTCCTAGCTTCTCCTTCAATATGTTTTGCTTCCCATCCTTTACCTTCCATCACTTAATTTTAGGAGTCATGTATATTTTTCTTCTATTAGTATTATGATTAAGGTATATATCCAATACTACTAATCTATGTTGGATAATTAAGCTTTCTTCATAGATGACCTTACAATCTTTACAAATCTTCCTATCTCTCTTCCTAACCATAAAAAAGTCAATTTAGGATTTATTATTCTTACTTTTGAATGTGACTAAGTGTTCTTCTTTTTTCTTAAAAAATATATTAATTAATATAAGGTCGTATGCTATTGCAAAATTCATATAATTTTTTCTTTTTCATTTCTTGTTTCAAACCCATAATTCTCATGTACCCTCTCATATTCTTCAATTTTCACTCCGACATGTCCATTTAGATCGTCTCCTATTAAAATTATTTCATTTGGCAGAATGATTTGTAATACCTCATCTAAATCATCCAAAAATCTTGATTTGGTTTATTCATCTAATTGTACTTAAGGTGCATATATGATAATTACGTTCATAACTTCTTTCGCTACTACTATCTTGAGAACTATAATTTTATCCCCCTTTCTAACTACTCCAACAACTTCATCTTTTAAAGAACTATCTACAAAAATACTCCATTTTTTGTTTTACTTTTTCCTGTGTACCATAACTTAATACCCGAGTTCTCTATCATTTTTGCCTTCTCGCCTACCCATTTTGTCTCTTGCATGCACAAAATACTAATTTTTTCTTAATCATCACATCTACTACCTCTATTGTTTTACCAGTGAGAGTTCCTATGTTTCATGTTTCAAATCTTAGACTATTACTTTTCTTATAATGTTTATTCTTACTCCACCTATGTTTTGAAAACTCATGCCTATTTAATACTACACCTAAGTTCTCATGGAGATGTAGTGGTTTTTACCAAGATGTTGCAGTCGGACCTTGCAACGCGAACCCTTGCATATTTAGCACTACACCCGAGTTTTGGAGATGTAGCGGTCCTTGCTGAGATATTACAGTCGGACCCTGCAATGCGTTCCTTCCGGAGAACATTCTAGCATTAGCATAATAGTTTAATGGATCTATTTATTAAGTATTTGTCATAGTTTTTTATATTCACTGACAACCTAACGCAACTCTCCTCTTTTATCCGGCCTTGAGTCCGACTATGACTTGGTTCTCACAGACAGAGTTAAATAACATGAAGTTACAACTATTAAAATCTAGAATATCAAATAGCATGAAATAACATAAGTTTATTTATCATCCAGTAATTTAATAATTTTAAACTTATTTTACTATTTTAAATATCTTAAAAAACAGTTATACAAATTACATATAATCCCTTTAATCTATTTATTCATGGACACGGTCAAAGGATAAAATACCCACTTTTATAAATAACAAAAAATATTTGAGTGTCAGATACCCTGCTTCACTAAACTGGTATTTATAAGTATCATATAAACATAACTTAAATAATCAAAATGATATCTAATAACATAATAACACGAGATTTGATCTCATAATAACACGAGATAGATCAAATCTTGATCTCGGTCCCTTGTAATATTCCTTCGTCCAATAAAACAAAAGAAGGTGTTTCGTTGATACGAAACGCTCCAGCCAACATGAAGATATACAATGAATCATAATTACTCCTCAATATCAATACATAATTATTTATAAATTCTTATCCTAATTTGGTCATGTTTTTCCTCATGACCCTGGGGACTAGCAGCAGTAGATCAAAGGGATGACAGTGATTGACTCCAGCAACAATCAGTGACGGTAAAGCTTACTGCTGTGCTTACATAAGAAATAAATAGAGAGGAGGGCAGTAGCCGGACCGGTTAGTTTGTTGGTATTGATCTACCATTAATACAGGAGGAAGAAAAGAAAGGATTACTAAATCAATATTGAAAATGTTGTGTTGTTGGATTAGAAAAGAAAAAACTTACTCCTCTTGTTATTGTAGTTGGACAAAGGGTAAAAGGCTTACTTGCAAAGGGTAACTCACAAAGGCCTACTTGCTTGGCTAGCTCCGATGAGCTTAATAAGGACACAAAGAGAGCAAGGAAAGGTAAAATAGAGCTCTTCTTGCTGTGCAAATAAAACGTTAGAAAACAAGAAAGAAAAGAGAGAGGAGAGGGTTGTGATCTTGTTGTGGAAATAAAACCCCAAAGAAAAAAAAAAGGGCTATTGCTCCTTGCTACACTTGAGAAGAAAGCATTATAAAAAAAAACACTCATAAAGAGTGATTTTTTTTTTACTTTCAAGAACGATTTTCAACAACTTCTACATTTAATTTGTCATCGGTTTGAAAATCGCTCCTCCTGTTATTACTCTTATATCTTATAGAAGTGATTTTCATAACCATTGGTGAAAGTTGAAAAACTACTCCCATTATTCTTTTTGTTAAATATCAAAAATTTGGAAGGCTAAATTGATTAAAACTAAAACATAAGGATGCAAGTTGGACAGCTCAAATATTGAGGGGTTTTTTTTGCAAAAGTGGCTATAACTTATTAAAGCCTATCTTCTCTTCTCCTTCTCATCGCTGAGCACCCCCTTCTCGATCGCGAGCAATTCCTTTTCTTCATCCTCGTGATTTCCCCTTCTTATTTCTCTTTCTCTCGCAAACCCACTCTCACAATAACCCCCTTTTTGTTCCTCTTCTCCTCGCGACCGCCTGACTCCTCTTGACCTCGTCGAAGTTGCGTGGAGATCGCTTGCTAAGTCGTCTCTTCCCTGCTTCAGCCGGTGTCCTGTTTGGGTAAGGGTTAGATCTTAAGTGACTGTGGTGCTACAATTACCATACTCGCTGGGTTTGGAACAGATTTCTGCCGCCACCAAGTTTAGGTAAGGGCCACATAGTTTGGAGAATTTTAGATGATCTACTGATGTTATATGATAGATCTGTTGTCATGCCTCTAGGGCCCATGCATGCTCGAAAATCGAGTAACATCTCACTTGTATAGCTGATAATATGAAACTCAAGATACATCCAACTCAACACATGCAATATATATAAACTCAGCCACACGTGGCTGACAATCACATAATAAATTGTTGTAAGTAAAACAACACAATCATGCAGTTAAGAATAAGTAAAATAAACTCTGATATAAATAAATAGAAAACAACTCGAAAGTCTACGAAAACAAATACAAGTCTACTAAAGATATAAAAAGACATCATGTCCACTAAGAAAAATAGAAATAAGAAATAAATCTAAGAATAAATATAATGAACCAATGACAATGACTTGACTCTGTGGGATTGGCAAATAGACCTCCTTCTAGCGGCACGAGACGCAGTTATCATTTACCTAAAACAAAAATAGAGACAAACAGTGGTGAGTCCCGGCTCGAACTCTACGGGTATATCAGATAGATAAATGCATGGTGTAAATAAGATAAATAAAATAAGTAGAAATAAGGTATACAATCTCCAGAATAAAAGTATAATCAAATGCATAATAATACCTGTCAATCCATATAACCTGTGGGGCATGATTAGAAATCTTCATACCAAATCAATAAGCTGCTCATATTACTGAGAAGATCCAGATCAAATAATAAATGCAAATCAAATCTATATATGTATGTCAATCAAATGCAATAATTGTAGCTCAAATAAATGCAAGATATATCGTATATAAATGATGCAATGACATGTATCACCTGTGCACACCAATCTAGCAATCATCACATCATATATGTATGGTTGACTGGGCAAGAGCTATGATAACTGTACGCACTCTCAAAACCATCTCCTTTAAGTGGCTGAGTGGACAGATTGTCGGAAGAATTACCTCAATCCCTTGGAGAATCACTTTAATCCCAAATCCTAAGAAAAGGGGAAGCACAACCGCTCTATAACAAAGACCCTAGGAGGAGTGTACCTCTACTCCAGGAACAAAGGGGGTGTGTTGTTCATATAAGCTGACAAAGAATTTCAGATATAAGACATTATAAATCCTCATAGTAACATTTTAAAATGAATGACAGTTTTATTAGAGAAGTAAACTTACTTTATATATGGTTTGACCTCATGACAGTTTAAAAGTATGTATGTTCTTACAGCATGATATTTCTGTTCAGTTAACCATCTAAATGAAGATGCACCAATTGCCTTGCCAGGATACTTGAAAATAGAAAGCATCAATGGGTCTATCGGCCGAGCATCATCAAAATTTCTAGGATATTTGCGATGTCTGGTTTTCACATGATCAGCAAAATAATAGGAGTAGAAAGAAGATGCTTCTTCAACCGGATAAGTATTATTTATTGATCCCTCAACTCTTGCTTTGTTACAAATATTATTATTTAATTTCCTCAAAAATTGTGCGAATGGATACATCCATCTGTACTGAACAGGACCACCTATTTGTACCTCGTATGGTAAATGCACTGGTAGATGTTCCATTGAATCAAAAAAATTAGGAGGAAAAATGCGTTCCAGCTTACAGAGTATGAGAGGAATATCTATTTTTAGGCAAACCATATCATCCACCATAATATACCTCGCTGTCAAATCTCTAAAAAATAGACTCAATTCTGTGAGTGCTTCCCAGACATTTTGAGGAAGAAAATCATGAAAAGCTACTAGAATAAATCTTTGCATGAACACATGACACTCATGACTTTTATTCCAAACATCTTTAATCTATTCATATCGACGCATCTAGTCATATTAGAAGCATACCCATCTAGAAATTTTATTTTTTTCAACCAACTACATAAAGCTTGCTTTCCATCTTTGTCCATTGTATAACAAACCTTTGAAAATCTATTAGATGTTTCATTCTGATGCAATTATGGCCTGTTAACTAGCTCTTTTAATTATTCACGTGATTTTGCAGTGTCTTTAGTTTTTTCAGGCACGTTCATCATAGTGTTGAAGATATTATCGAAGATATTTTTTTCAACATGCATAACATCTAAATTATGTCGATTGAGCAAATACTTCCAATAAGGCAGCTCCTAAAATATACTTCTTTTCTTCCATCCACACTTGCACATCCGAACAATGTACTGATTTATATCATCGGAACCAGGTTGAGAAACTGGTAGAAATCCGTAGCAATCAATTTGTTCAATGATATTTTCACCTGAAGCAATCACTGGAGGGGGGTTTTTTACTACAACATTCTTTAGGAATTTTTTTTTATTTCGCCTAAAAGGGTGATCAACAGATAAAAATTTACGGTGATTATCAAACCAAGATACCTTCCTACTGCAAGGTAATGAAAATGCATTAGACTCCATGCAATGTGAGCATGCTAATTTTCCATATGTGCTCCATCCTGACAACATCGAGTATGCTGGAAAACCGCTGATTGTCCATAATAATGCAGCATATAATGTAAAATTAGTTTTACTTGCAACATCATAAGTCAACAACCCTACATTCCATAATCATTCAACTCAGCAATCAGAGGTTGGAGGAAAATATCTATCTTCTCTTTAGGATTGGTTGGACCAGGAATCAGTACAGTAAGAAACATAAATTCATCTTTCATGCACATCCATGACGGTAAATTATACGGTGTTAATATAACTGGCCAAGAAGAATACTATTGTCCTGACTGACTAAATGGATGAAATCCGTCTGCAAAAAGTCATAATCTCACATTACGTGGTTCCATATAAAATGAAGGAAACACACTATCAAGATTTTTCCGTGCAGGGGAATCACAGGGATGACACATTAGACCTCCTTCGTGTGCATGCTCATGATGTCATATCATGTGGCTAGCTGTAGCAGTGGATGCATATGAACGTTGAAGTCTAGCAGTTAATGGAAAGTAATACATCACTTTCCAAGCAATCTTATTCTTCTTCTTCCCTGGTATGCGAGTAAGAGGTTTATAACGAGGGTGACGACATATTTTTCATTCACTTAATTCATTGTCTTCATTCTAAAAAATCATGAGTTATTTATACAACAATTAATCTTCTCAACAGGCAAACTTAAACCTTTGACCAATTTTGTTTTGTATTATAAAAGCTATCAGTCATTATGTTATCAACAGAAAGCAACTCTGACATCAATTGATATATATCATCGTAACATCTTTCTGAAAAATGATGTTCTACTTTCAAATGTAATAATCTTGCAGTAGCTGATAGTTGGGAATGACCCGAAGGAATATCTTCCCACACTTCTCTTTCACTAGCCTTTAACATTTTATATAATTATTGATATTCAGGTGTTGGTGTTTCATCTACATTAGAATAGTGAACTACATTCATCGCATCTTGAACCATTGTTTGCATTTCAATATTAGTTATTGAATTAGGCGCAACAACAATTCTATTAGATGTTGAACTAGCAGAAGGTCTAATTGGTTCACACACATAAGGTTCTCCGTGACAGTATCAATTGTAGTAATTTGGCACAACCCAATTTCTACATATATGTACTCTCACAGTATCCTCATCACGGAAGACTCTATTTCTGCATTTCTTGTGATTACACAGACACCATAATTCGACACCATTCATATATTCTGGATGACTCTTAGCAAAGTTCACAAAATGTTCATGTTTAAAAACAAAATCATCTCTGATTAAATTTATTTTCTAATCGATTATACATCCAAGCTTTGCTCATATACATTGTTGCCTAAAAGAATATAATTTGAAAAATTAAATTTTTTTTATAAATTTAATAAATTAAATAGTAAAAGTTACTGGAATTCATGTTTAATTGTAGCATAAAGTAAATTACTAACTCTAGTAACAACATCATCAGTTTAATTGAATCAAATTATCTGATAATATATTGTATATTATATTTTAATTTCTTATAATAATGAGTAATTCACGTTTACGGTGAAAATATCAAATAAATTAAATTAAATTAAACATTTAACATAATTTAACACTAAGTACATGTTTAAAGCAATTAAACATGATGGTGAATAAGATAAATCTAGATAATTAGTTGTAAGTACTAACTCTTACAATTCTAAATATCATGATAATAATAATATTAAATACTTCAATTTTAAATGCTACCTATTTTAATAAATTATAAATTTACACGCTAAATTAACAACATAATAAAATCTACTAACAACTGATATAATTATAAGATGACTACATAATAAAAACATATACCTGAAATGAAGTACATGTGTCGGAGAAAAGCAGCAACTGCAGTAACCTACAATATCAAAAAATAAATCAAATTAATTATTAATAATTACAAAAATAGCTTAATTATTTGTAATTACAAATAAATTAAGGCAACATCGGCTAAGGCACCGTCGGACACGGCCACGACAGCTTCGGGCACGGCCAAGGTCACGTCAAGCATGGCCGAGGCAGCCCAAGCTACGCCAGGCACGGACGAGGCGGCCTTGGCCGCCGCCGGCCACGGCCCTGGCGGCCCCGGGCGCCTCGGCCACTGTCGAGGCAGCCTAGGCCGCCCTGACAATGGTCGAGGCCTGCAAGGCCACCCCTGCCACTACCGAGGTCGGAAAGGGCACCCCGGCCACCCCTCGCCGCCACCCTCGGTGTTGTGCCCGTCGACGAGGAGGAGAAGGAAGGAAGATAGAGAGCACTTACCGCCGACGAGGAGGAGAAGCACCGCGATTGCCGTCGCCGCCGCCTAGGAGAAGGAAGCGAGAGAAGCTAGGTCGCGCGGGTGCCCTGATTTTACCCAATATTAATACCAACGGAATCGTGATTCCGTCGGTAATAATCGTTATTCCGTCGGTAATAAGCTTCCACATGGGCAAGTTATGGTGCTAACACAAATTTGACGCGCGGCAACACCAATTCACCGACGGAATCAGCCATTCCGTCGGTGATTATCGACAGAATCGCTATTCCGTCGGTGATTACTGACGGAATAAGCCATTCCTTCGGTGATCACCGACGGAATCAGCAAATCAATGTTGACTCCGTATTATACCGACAACTTCAAATTTCTGACGAAAAAAGTTTTCGTTGATAATTATCGACGGAAATATATTTCCGTCAGTAATTAATGTAGTCACGTATCCGCACAGTTAATTACCAACAGAAAAACAAGCTGCAACCTCTAAATCATCCGACCAAATATCGATTCCGTCGGGAATCACCGACGAAACCGATATTCCATCGGTAATTACCGACAGTATTTAAGCTCCGTCGGTAATTCCGTTGGTAATAACTATATTTCTTATACTGCTGGTATAACAGCCTTCTTCATGGAGCAGATGATCCCTCTATAGCTGGCATGGTGTTAGATAGTACCTTCTCAAATTTATTTGATCTTATGATGGAGCTTGTGGATGTGTACAAAATTCGTTTTCCACTATTTACAGTATGATACATTTTGGAGCTATGACTGTTTAATTGACAATAGCTTGTTTAATTGACAATATGTTCTCAAAATTGCTCTAACGAGTCCAGGCATAATACTCATATCTAGATACAAGTTTTCTTAAGATGGTTATTGCATGATACCCGTGCTTAAATATTAATCATATCATAGGCTCTGGTAGTAAAGCACGAATAGCAAGCTCCTATTATTGTAAACTTAAAATTTCTCTCTCTAGTTTGCTACAAAAACTTTTATTCCAGCATTATTTAAGCATGCTTCCGATGACATATTTAATTATTCAGATTCACCACTATGATCTTATATATCAAAATATTCGTTTGATGAGCATCTTACTTTTCAATTTTTTCTTTTGATACAAGTATTTCGTAGAGGACAAACTCTTATTGCATTCTCTTTCATTAATTTATCAAATTTGAAGGTGATCATAACTCATCCGGAGCACAATTCTATTATAATTTTGTTACTATTTTGTTTTACACTATCATACAATCTCCACAAGTCCCTTCAAGTTCTTCGTGTAAGTTTGAAAAGTATTATGTTCTGGAAGATTTGAATGTTGGTGTTGAGAATGACAATGTAATATTTTGAATAATTTTAAAACCAATTCATGTGCTGGTAGGAAACGAAAATTATCAGTCGAAAATATGAACGGTAATAAAAAATTGAATGTTTATGGTAAATGATATCTAAACTTAACCCACCAGAGGCAAAATGATGCACATATTTATTTCCTTATAAATTGGGTTTCTTTTTCAATTAGTAGTCTCCGTGGCGTTGGTAGTGATGAAGCATGGTCTTTTCCTTTCATTCCTAATGCTGCAGGTTTAACCACTAGTACTTCTCTCAAATGATGTTCTTGTGCGTGTTTGGTTGCCTTCAAATTGGTTCTTTGGCTGTGTCATAATTTATACCGCACGATATAATTCTTTGTGAGTTGGATACTGAAGTGATTTTTCTTCCTGCAAAATAAGTAAAAAAAATGTAAAACAAAAAAAACAAAACAAAACAAAACTTCGTTGTGATATGTTAATCGCCTACTTTGATTATGTAGGTAGAATTTCCTTGTCAATGAACATAAAACAATTACCAAAATGGAAGATGACACCACTAAAGGGTTTACTCTTCAGATAAAATACTAGTTTCTTTTTCCAGTTCTTCGAATTGTGTTGTCATGCTATACCTTTTTAGTTCCAAATTCTCTGGGAAATGAATTTTGTTCATTTAACCATTTATTGATATGCCTAAGATATTCCAGCTGTCAATGATGTTATTGCAATCACATAATTGATTAAAAAAAATTAATTGAAGAAAACTCCCCAAAATAAAATTTAACTTTGATCTTTACTTAGATTCTCTGATAAGATTGAAAAGATATTTTTATATGTTATTTTTTTTATTAATATAAAAGAATAAAAACTCAGTATACATTATAAATATTTAAATATAAATTATTTAAGATTGAATATAATTTAAAAAATTTGAGTATAAAATTTCGATGACCCCTCCTATAAAAAATCTTAATGCGATGGTCTCTCCATCACGATCTTGATGGTCTCTTCAAATAATATTAAATATAAATCAATTCATACTTAAATTTTTATAATATATACTGAAAATTTTACTATATACTGAAACAATGTATATTCAAATTTTTTCAAATAATACTCAAATTTTTTAAATTAGTACTTAATTTCAAATAATTTATACTCAAATCTTTAGAATGTATACTGAATTTTTACTCTTTTATACTGATAAAAGTAACACACAAAATCATCTTGTCAATCCTACTGAATTTTTACTCTTTTATACTGATAAAAAAAATAACACACAAAATCATCTTGTCAATCCCATTAGGGAGTGCATGAAAAAATTGTATCAAATAAAGACTGCATGCAAAAGTCAATTTCGATTTAGAAAGATTTCACCAATTTTCTCTTTAAAAACTGGAAAAAAGAAAACAAATCAAATAAAAGTACTAAAATTTCCACCTACTATTACTCAACTTTGATCATTTCTTTATATAAATTTGGACTCTGTTTTCTTATTTGAATTAATGAGTTTTTCCGTTGAACTGGACTATAACTAATTGCAGCCCAACTGGTCGAAGTAACTCTCAGATCATATCCTCTGGTTCATTTGACATTTGAGATTACAGTTCTATAACTTTCTTTGTTTTTAAGTATATTGTTTTATAAAGGGCATATGAGATCGATGCTAAAGCTTTTCTTTTGAAGGAGACAAAGACTGAACCGAACGAGCAATGTTCATATTCAAGCTCAATCAGGGAGAGTTGGGGGAGCTGTTCTTGTTTAAGAGGAGATAATTGTAAGTCATGGAATGCACTGGAAGCTCCAATAGAAAGCATCAGATCTTTTGTTCCCCAAGGCTAATGCCTATCTTTGCATTAGGCTATCTAGAATCTTTCATTCCACAACGATTTCTAGGGGTAAAAAAAAAAAGATAGCCAAATTTTCTTTTTCTTCTGATTTTCATTTAAGCTCTCAATTGCAAATTTAGCACTTTGAGCACATCCTATGAAGGGATCTTTGTAGGATTTACTAGGAAGAGGCTCTCCACTTCAGACAGGATTTGATCTCGATCATTGATAACTAGTTAATAAAGAGTGATCATCATTGGTAGGAATCATATCCGATTCAGATTGAACAGTTGAGCCCTTCGTAGAAAAGACCTTCTATGGGATTTGCATTTTGTCTCGTTAAAGGAAGCAAGGACTGTCGAAAGGAAGCATTCCACTGATTTCACCTTTATCATTCTCCTGATTTTACACCGCAGATAATTACTCTGAAACTCCAAGCCACACAGATTAGAGGATACGAAGGAAATCATCTCCGAAATAGAAAAACAAGAAAAAGGGTGTATCAAAAGCCAAGAAACCAAAGCCCAAGAAGTTAGAGAAATTTCCGTAAAATCAAATTAATCGACTGATGTTCGACATTACCTAACTTTGTTAATCATTGAGAAAAAGCACTTTGTTAATCATTGAGAAAAAGTTAAAGAAAGGTGAAACAATGAGCCAGCCGTTGAGGCTATGCATCGGAAGAACCAACCGACAACCTCACCTTCTTCTAAACATGTAGCATGGTGTAATTTAAAAAATGTGTTGCCTGTGGTTGTAGCTTTATGAAGGAAGTGGTTAGTGTTTAACTGATAAGGAATTATTGGTAAGATCAACAGCTATAAATGATTCAAACTGAGCAAAACTTTATATAGTTCAAACTCATTTAATAATCAAATCAAACCAAACTATTGAAATCATAGTGCAACCACAGAATGTTAAGCTATAATACAACGAAAAATACGTAGATGAATTTTGTAAAAATCTTTCCACCAAATAGGACACGCAACCATAAAATGTTAAACTTATAAATCGTATGCCCGCAAGCACTTATCAATTTACCCTAACGACCCAATAAAAGATTTCATAAAACCTGACCTGTTGTCCCAAGTTCAATGTTACCCAACCTGATTAATTTTTTTTTTTCCAAATGGTATAGTGTTGGACTTCTCGATCACCCATCACAAGTGTTTTCCGATTTACCCTAACAACTGAATCCAAAAGAGTAGACCAATCATGCCAAGTTCAACGTTACCCAACTTGATTAATATTTTTTTTCTTGTTTATAAGCTTGAGATCATTGTGCTAGCCATTGAAATCATTGTGCATCCTTACTTAAAAAAATATGTAAAATATGTAAATCTAAACACTAATAAGTTTGTTTTGTTAATAAATTTGATCTATTAATATTTGTTAATAATGCTTACGTACAAATTATTTATTAACTTATGTAAAATTTAATTATAAAATTTTCTTAATTTTACTTAAACATATACAAATATTTTTTAAGTTTTTATAATTTTAAATTCATCATAACAGAATAAAATAAAATATATAATAAATTGTGTAACTTAATCTATAAATATAACACTACTGTTAATTATCTCCATAAAAAGTTGAAAATTTAAATTAAAAACATAAAAATAATAATTTTACCAATTAAAGAACTAAACCTTTTTAAATCTGAATTGTGAATTTCATAATTTTAAATAATAAATTATACTACTATTAAAATTGATATTTTATTCAATAGCATTTGAAATATTTAACATTTATAGTAATATGATTGATTTTATTAATAAAAAACTTAATTACGATTCAAAGGACTTAATTACGATTCAAAGGACCATGTACAAACTCATATTCATGCCTGAGAATAAACATAAACTCAACAAGGTTGTTTCATGCCTAAAGAAAACCTCATAAGGGCTGACTTCAGGTCAAACGAATGTGAAAGGAACCGAAGGGACGCCAGACATAGGAAAAGGAAGAAATAGAAGGGAATTTTGAAGGGCAATAATTATTTAATCTAAGAATAAATATTGATAAAAAAATAATTAACTGGATTGGACATCAAACCTCAAACAACCAATCTAGTCTCATGAAAATTTTTCATTGATCACCAAAATAAATCTAAAAATGCTCACGAAAGACAATCCCGAAACCTAACATTCCCGAATTCACATCTCATTCGCAAAAAAAAATCTATTCAATTAAGTAATGCTTGACAAAATGATATTGATCAGGGAAAATAAGATGTAATCCAGACCAACCTCCACAAGATCACAACAATTAGTTCACTTGCGTACTTAGGCCGGAAGCACCAAACTTTGGGTTACTCTTGCAAACGAAGAAATTGCCACAAAACAAGGCTCAAAGTTGAGGTTTTGGGACAGAGTGCGTTTGCTTTCAACGGATCTACTTGGAGTTTTTTAAAAAAATAAAAGGGAAACATATGATAAAAGGGAGCTCAATTTGAAAGACCCAAAAAATCATAAGCTTATCTTAATGAAATCCGGAAGAAAAAATAAAGATAAGATCAATTAAACTCAAAATATAAAAAAAAACAAAGACAAAAAAATATGAATGATAAAAAATGGTTAAAATAAATTAACAAAAGTTCCCTAGCTGATTACAGGAAGCATAAACATCAATTTGTTTGTGCACACAAAAAGATTAGACAATCCACGATAGATCTTGCAAGGAGCCTCATTAACTGTGCATGAGTTTAATTCAAGGTAATTATTTCAATCACACAAGAAAACATATGAAATATAGAAATCGGAATATGTCCTACAGAATAATTGGGAAAGTGAATACTAAATCAGTAATTAGTTTAAGCGCATGCAGGCGGCATAAGCAGAAATTAGTTTATGCTGCAAGGGGAAAGTTACCCTGATTCAGTCTTACACAGAAATGTAAGGCGAAAGAACAATGGATCATGCTTGGAGACAACAATGGATCTTGCTTGGAGTAAATAACACTACTCCATCGCCTATCCTAATTAGCCAAAATATTTTTGCTCAAGCAAAAACATAACAAATATCTGAAGCAATCTAGGAAAGGAAAGATTAGATAAAGCAGTTCCTTTCCATCAAAATGATTCATGTTGTTTTGCGCCTCCGTCTGAACTGTATGCATAACTGCATATCTTGCATCCAGTTATTCGAGAGGCTTTTTTATCAACCGTACATAAATAATTTTTGAAGAGAAAGAATCAATGAACTGCTAGAAAGCAAGCAAATGAAAGGGTTGGTGTAAGATTAACTGCGAGTCATATTGAGAGCCATAGCACATGAAAAATAACAAAATTCACTCATCTAATGTATAAATTTTCTTTTCAATGTAAATGAATATAAGAAAAGAAAGAGATAAGAAAATACAAAGAAATATAAATATCATGCTCATGTTACCAAAATGTACTTGTGAAATTCAGATCGAATATGTAATAGTGTTGGGTAAATACAGGCAGCATAAACACAAGTTCATTTGTGCTGCAAAGCGCATACCCTAATCTATTCTCGCACAGAGTTTACACATCAGAATACTGACATAAAGAGAGCGTTGGTACTCGTGCATCAAATCAACTATCATGTTTACAGTTTAGTTTTCATATTGGCTACCAACCATGTCTCCTATACCTAAACTAATGTAAATTTACGATAACAGCTCAAAACTACCTAACCAACAAACTCAAATCAGCAGATGCAAAAGCAATGATATATAGCAGTGTTGGGTGATAAAGGACAGCACAAACATCAATCTATGTGTTGCAATGCTCATCCCGTAATTACTCTTGCACAAAAAAAATGTAAGCAACCAAACAATTGATTTTGCAACGAACCTCAGTACTTGTGCCTCAGTCTAAATTTAACTTTGAATCAACTAATTGTACTTTACCCATGAATATTAGCGCACACAAGAAAATTTATGTTTAGGTTTCCTGCAATCATAAACTTTTCTAATTGCACAACTTACAATTATAAGTCTAATAAACTTTTCTAGTAGTAAAATTCTAATATAGGATATGGCATCTCCCTCAAATAAAAAGCACCCCAAATGACTATTTAAAAATATGCCACTTTTATCATAGGATCACAATGTGGTCTAAAAAATATGCATAGGCTCAATCAAAAAGGAATAGTAAGGCCTAATTAATAAATTCATCTAAACAAATAGTCTTTGATACTAATCAAACTGAAATGAGACATACTAACCAAGCGTAAATCACATTTGAGACAAGCTAATAATGAAGCTTCCAGCAAGTTATATCATATTACTTGAGAAAACTAACCAAGTATGACAAGTGAAATTAAATGTCTCGATGAATGAATGAAGGTTTCTTCCAAGAAAAACATGTTGAGTGAAAGATAAGAATGTCAACAAAATAACATCAATCCATATGTTGAAGAATTAGTTGTATATTAACATCAATCCTTAATGGTCAGAAAGGTTCACGGAGATAACAAACAATTGACTATCACATCTGCCCACGCCAAACCCTAAACTCATCATCGCAACAACCGATCCCTCTTTCGCCGAATGCAGCATAAAACACATAGAAACCCATGAATCAGTAAAGAGCACATCAACCATTGCGCTAAAATTGATCTTAACCCCAACAGGGTAGAAAGCAATTATTGCTGTGAAAGAGAGTAAGTAGGCTTCAGTGTGTGTAACAACAGGGGTAAGATCTTAGACCAGAAAGCCTCACTGAAATATGCTAAGATCTTAAAGATCACTCATCATCAGCCAGAAATCTCGAGCAGAAATCGAAATCCCTAACACGATGAGAAAAACCCGGAAACTAAAAACACCTACCGCCACGAAAAAGAAACCATGAAAAAATCACCGGAGCGGTGAGTCCGACCTGAGGACCGTCGCACCATGAATCAACGAAGGCGGAGGAGGCGGATCCGGGATCCATGCTCCAGGTATAAAACGCCCAAGAATTTATAGTGACGGAATTAGATTTAAGGGTTCCGAACATTTGCGGCGGGTGAAGAAGGGAATCGATGATTTAGGGTTTCCATTGTTTTACGGCCCCCAATGCACTTTTTTGCGGTGAATTATTTTTTAATATTTCATAAATAATTTTAAATCATAAAAATTATAAATTTTATACTATATTTTTATGTATTTTAAATAAAATATCATTTACAATCTCAAAGTTAGATAAATTATTAAGTAAATTTTACATAATTTTTTATGAATATTAAAAAACAATTTATTAATTCTTCAATTTACTATTTTATATAAATAAACTTTTATTAAGTAGATCCAAAATGATGGATTTCATATGAGCTAATGGGTTTTAAATTCTGACCAAATTTATTAGCCCCAACTTAAATATATCTTAAAAAGAGATAATTTAATGCACGAAACTCTCGCAAAAAAAAATATATAAAAGGATTATCTTTCAAGATCGTCAAACTTTGTTGCAATCTTCCTAAGACTTGGTGAGAGATTTATGCACAAGCCCACTAACACGATCGTGTTATGTTTTGACGCCCGACAATAAAACATCTCGCACACCATAGAGCCTGACCGTACTTCCCAACACAGTTGTGGCATGGCAACGCGTCGTTGATTTTTAGAAAAGTTATATCATATATATATGGAAACCTTTTGAGGCTATAAAAAAACCAAGGGAATATCTGTTTGAGATATCAAGGATTTTCCCATGATAAAATATCTTAGGAGAGATTCATCTTCCCAAAACTACAAGGACCGTCTACCAAAGAGACAACGGCTTTTTACCAAAGGACATATCTAAGAATTGATATTTATTAAAAGACATATCATGGTTTCATTTTTACCAAAGGGGGCACTCATTTTAGTGATCTTCCTCTTATACTCCTCCGACCAACAAATACCGAATCTCTTTCTCAGTTAGAATTCCAAGACATCTGAACCAGCCGCTTTTTTTTACTTTTCAATTTAAATAATATATTCTGGGAGTCAGCTACAAAAACATAAGATAACTCTATCACAACACATAATTTCAGGCCACGTTGGCCCTGAAATATGATGATTTCAGGCTCAGCGTGGGCCTAAAATCTTTTGATTTCAGGCCTAACTTGATTAATTGAAACTTGATTAGTACTAATTGGTATAACTCGTTTGGTATCATTTTCTTTACTAAAAATATTAAAATCATTAAATAAAACAAATACCCAAATTACTCCACGCTTTCTTCAAAAACAAAAAAAAGCCTTAGCAAAAAAAAATACGGATTAGAAAAAAAAAAAGAAAAAAAGGCATTAGCAAAATTTAAAAAAAAAGCATTAGCAAAAAAAAACGCATTAGAAAAAAAAAACGCATTAGCAAAAAAAAAACGCATTAGAAAAAAAAAAGCATTAGCAAAAAAAAAGAACGCATTAGCAAACAAGCTGGGCCTGAAATAATTTGATTTCAGGTCCACTGTGGGCCTGAAATCAAATGATTTCAGGCCCAGAGTGGGCCTGAAATTTTTTATTTCAGGCCCACATTAGGCCTGAAATCAAATTATTTCAGGCCCACGTAGATGATTTCAGGCCCACGTCGGGCCTGAAATTAGATGATTCAGGACCGACGTGGACTCAAATTTTTTTTCTATTTTAAAAATATATTAATATATTAAAAAATCTATCAAAACACATAATTTCATATTAAAACGCAGGGTCTGAAGTCACGCTAGGAGGGCCTAAACACATCGCCTAAAGAGGGCCTGAACACATCTGTGGTCAAGCCCTCCTTGGGCCTGAACACAATCTTGGATAAATATAAGTAAATTAAATAAAAATATCAATAGTTCTAGTTAGAGTTGAGCCAGGAGATGATATTTTTAGTGTCCAAACTTCTAATGATTATAAATTATGTTGCAATAGGAGATTTTTAGATCTATTAATGGGTTTTCACCAAAACTCACTGATAGACCTATGATATTTGGATTTCTCAAAATCCAATATCAATAGTTAGAGTTGAGCTAGGAGATGATTTTTTTGGTGTCCAAACTTCTAATGATTATAAATTATGTTACAATAAAAGATTTTTAGGTCTATCAGTGGGTTTTCACCAAAATCCACTGATGGATCTAGGTTATTTGGATTTCTCAAAATCCAATATCAATAGTTAGAGTTGAACTAGGAGATTATATGGATTTGCAAGGATGTCATATAACTATAGATATTATAAAAATTTATATAAAATATATTTATATTATAATAATAATTATTAGTATTAGTATTAATATTAGTATTATTATTATCGAGACTATCGGGGTGTGATCGGGGATGGAGATAGCATTCCCATATCCATCCCTAATATATTGCGGGGATTAAAAAAAAATCAAACCAAAACCCATATCCGATAACATCTTCCAAACTCATCTAATTTCGAATTTTCTTCGCGGAACCTCAAATCTATGGGGAAATTGCCCTCTCTCTATAGGATGAAGTTCATCTTTAAAAATATTTGATTGAGCTAGGTATATACTTGAGTTAAAAAAAAAATCATGTTTGCGTCTCTAACAGAAATCCAAATAATTTGGAGCACATTTGTTACTTTTGTCCTCACCCAGGGCTTACTCATAGGTATCCTTGCAAATATATTTAAAGTTAGGCAATTTACCAAAAGACGTATCCAAGAATAGGTATTTACCAAATAACATACTATGGTTTCATTTTCACCAAAGGGCGCACTCATTATAGTGAACTTCCTCTTATACCCCTCCTATTATCTATTGCCTTTCTCTTTCTCTCTCAGTAATAAATTCTGAAACGTCAGCACATGCAACGTGACTTAATTACTAACTTTTATTTTAAAATAATATCTAATGGAATCGGCGCTAAATTAAAAAACGTAAGGTAAAAATTAAAAAAATATTTCACTTTAAAAATTTCTCATCTAACGTGACTTAAAAATATAAATAAATAATTTTTATTTTTATTAATAGAAATTAATATATTGAATAATATTTAATAAATATATTAATGTATTAAAAGTTTTTGGAAACAAATATAAATAAATGATTTTTATATTTGATTAATAGAAATTAATATATTAAATAATATTTAATAAATATATTAATGTATACATATTTTTTTGAAAAAAACTAACTGTGGTAGATTTCAGGTCCATGCTGGGCCTGAAATATTTTTATTTCAGGCCCAGCGTGGGCCTGAAATATTTTTATTTCAGGCCCACGTTGGGCCTGAAATCTTTTGATTCAAGCCCGACATGAACTCAAATTTTTTTTCTATTTAAAAAATATATTAATATATAAAAAAACCTATCAAAACACTTAATTTTAAATTCAAACGTAGGGCCTGAAGTCATCCCAGGAGGGTTTGAAGTCAAATAACTTCAGATCCTATAAATAATTAATCTAATAAATAATAATTATATATATAAAATATTTTAAAATTAAAAAATTTTTAGTGAGGGCCCGAAGTCACTGATGACTTCAGGCCCTCTATCTGAAGAAATTTTCCCTTAGGCCTGAAGTCATCCGACTTCAGGCCTAAGGAGGGCCTGAAGTCTGATGACTTCAGGCCCTCCAACATTAAATATATAAAAATATAAAAAACTTTTTAAAAAAAAGTATAATATATAATTACATAATAATAAAATGTTATAGGAGTGGTTTAGGTATATCAGTGAGTTTTGAGCAAAACTCACTGATGGACCTACCATATTTGGAATTCTGAAAACTCTATATCAGTAGACAGGGTTGAGCTAGGAGATGAGATTTTGGGTGCCGAAACCTCTAATCTTGCTGTATCACCAATGCTATAGGAGTGGTTTAGGTATATCAGTGAGTTTTGAGCAAAACTCACTGATGGACCTACCATATTTGGAATTCTGAAAACTCTATATTAGTAGACAGGGTTGAGCTAGGAGATGAGATTTTGGGTGTCGAAACCTCTAATCTTGCTGTATCACCAATGCTATAGGAGTGGTTTAGGTATATCAGTGAATTTTGAGCAAAACTCACTGATGGACCTACCATATTTGGAATTCTGAAAACTCTATATCAGTAGACAGGGTTGAGCTAGGAGATGAGATTTTGGGTGCCGAAACCTCTAATCTTGCTGTATCACCAATGTTATAGAAGTGGTTTAGGTATATCAGTGAGTTTTGAGCAAAACTCACTGATGGACCTACCATATTTGGAATTCTGAAAACTCTATATCAGTAGACAGGGCTGAGCTAGGTGATGAGATTTTGGGTGCCGAAACCTCTAATCTTGCTGTATCACCAATGCTATAGGAGTGGTTTAGGTATATCAGTGAGTTTTGAGCAAAACTCACTGATGGACCTACCATATTTGGAATTCTGAAAACTCTATATCAGTAGACAGGGTTCAGCTAGGAGATGAGATTTTGGGTGCCGAAACCTCTAATCTTGTTGTATCACCAATGTTATAGGAGTGGTTTAGGTATATCAGTGAGTTTTGAGCAAAACTCACTGATGGACCTACCATATTTGGAATTCTGAAAACTCTATATCAGTAGACAGGGTTGAGCTAGGAGATGAGATTTTGGGTGTCGAAACCTCTAATCTTGCTGTATCACCAATGCTATAGGAGTGGTTTAGATATATCAGTGAGTTTTGAGCAAAACTCACTGATGGACCTACCATATTTGGAATTCTGAAATCTCTATATCAGTAGACAGGGTTGAGCTAGGAGATGAGATTTTGGGTGCCGAAACCTCTAATCTTGCTGTATCACCAATGCTATAGAAGTGGTTTAGGTATATCAGTGAGTTTTGAGCAAAACTCACTGATATACCTAAACCACTCCTATAGCATTGGTGATACAGCAAGATTAGAGATTTCGGCACCCAAAATCTCATCTCCTAGCTCAACCCTGTCTACTGATATAGAGTTTTCAGAATTCCAAATATGGTAAGTCCATCAGTGAGTTTTGCTCAAAACTCACTGATATACCTAAACCACTCCTATAGCATTGGTGATACAGCAAGATTAGAGGTTTCGGCACCCAAAATCTCATCTCCTAGCTCAACCCTGTCTACTAATATAGAGTTTTCAGAATTCCAAATATGGTAGGTCCATCAGTGAGTTTTGCTCAAAACTCACTAATATACCTAAACCACTCTTATAGCATTGGTTATACAGCAAGATTAGAGGTTTTGGCACCCAAAATCTCATCAACTAGCTCACCCTGTCTACTGATATAGAGTTTTCAGAATTCCAAATATGATAGGTCAATCAGTGAGTTTTGCTCAAAACTCACTGATATACCTAAACTACTTCTATAGCATTGGTGATACAGCAAGATTAGAGGTTTCGGCACCCAAAATCTCATCTCCTAGCTCAACCCTGTCTACTGATATAGAGTTTTCAGAATTCCAAATATGGTAGGTCCATCAGTGAGTTTTGCTCAAAACTCACTAATATACCTAAACCACTCCTATAACATTGGTGATACAGCAAGATTAGAGGTTTCGGCACCCAAAATCTCATCTCCTAGCTCAACCCTGTCTACTGATATAGAGTTTTCAGAATTCCAAATATGGTAGGTCCATCAGTGAGTTTTGCTCAAAACTCACTGATATATCTAAACCACTCCTATAACATTGGTGATACAGCAAGATTAGAGGTTTCGGCACCCAAAATCTCATCTCCTAGCTGAACCCTGTCTACTGATATAGAGTTTTCAGAATTCCAAATATGGTAGGTCCATCAGTGAGTTTTGCTCAAAACTCACTGATATACCTAAACCACTCCTATACCATTTTATTATTATGTAATTATATATTATACCTTTTTTTTAAAAAAAGTTTTTTATATTTTTATATATTTAATGTTGGAGGGCCTGAAGTCATCAGACTTCAGGCCCTCCTTAGGCCTGAAGTCGGATGACTTCAGGCCTAAGGGAAAATTTCTTCAGATAGAGGGCCTGAAGTCTGATGACTTCAGGCCCTCACTAAAAATTTTTTAATTTTAAAATATTTTTTATATTTAATTATTATTTATTATATTAATTATTTATTGGATCTGAAATTATTTGACTTCAAACCCTCCTGGGATGACTTCAGGCCCTGCGTTTGAATCTAAAATTAAGTGTTTTGATAGGTTTTTTATATATTAATATATTTTTTAAATAGAAAAAAAATTTGAGTTCATGTCGGACCTGAATCAAAAGATTTCAGGCCCAATGTGGCCTGAAATAAAAAATTTCAGGCCCACGCTGGGCCTGAAATAAAAAATTTCAGGCCCACGCTGGGCCTGAAATAAAAATATTTCAGGTCCACGCTGGCCTGAAATAAAAATATTTCAGGCCCAGCGTGGGCCTGAAATCTACCATAGTCAGTTTTTTTCAAAAAAATATGTATACATTAATATATTTATTAAATATTATTTAATATATTAATTTCTATTAATCAAATATAAAAATCATTTATTTATATTTTTAAATCCAATAGTTTGTTTCCAAAAACTTTTTATACATTAATATATTTATTAAATATTATTTAATATATTAATTTCTATTAATAAAAATAAAAATTATTTATTTATATTTTTAAATCACGTTGGATGAGAAATTTTTAAAGTGAAATATTTTTTTAATTTTTACCTTACGTTTTTTAATTTAGCGCCGATTCCATTAGATATTATTTTAAAATAAAAGTCAGTAATTAAGTCACGTTGCATGTGCTGACGTTTCAGAATTTATTACTGAGAGAGAAAGAGAAAGGCAATAGATAATAGGAGGGGTATAAGAGGAAGTTCACTATAATGAGTGCGGCCTTTGGTGAAAATGAAACAATGGTACGCTGTTTGGTAAATACCTATTCTTGGGTATGCCTTTTGGTAAATTGTCGTTTAAAGTTTGACTCAGAGCTACCTGCATTAGAAATTTTCTTTAATGAAATATTGATCACTCGAATACGATTTTTCGATTTATTTTGATAATTAATAAAAAAATTCATGAAATCAAATGAATCATTTCTAAAATTAATCATTTTAAATTAAATATCTAAATTATAAAAAAATTAAATAATTTTATTGTTACTAATTGATTTTGATATCATAGAGAAAGATTTTAGATGACAAAAAATGATTTCGAACTCTCATCAATCCGTTTTAAGAGAAATAAATTATAGGGATTATTTGTTCATATATTGTGACTAATGTATGAAAAGGACAGCTATATTAATTTTGTTAGATTTTAATTTCTAAATTTAAGATTATAATCTTACACGTTTTAATTATCATAGGAAGAGCGGAGAAGATCCTCGTTAATTATTGGTGTCGCAGTACCAGTGATTAAATAAAAAATTTATTTGTAGTACGTTGAACTGTTTTGGCCACACGCTGTTAGGCCACGATCTGATAAAAACTTCTCATTGTTTAATATAATTGAATGGTACATAGGTCGGATTTGAATTGCGAAAATATTTTTTTAATATCAAATAAAACTACGTAGAATTAAATCTGACTTTTCTCCGGAGTCTATATCGATCAAAATTCCATAGACCGCATTACTCTTTATCTATTTTAATAAAATAAATTTCTAATAATGATGATGCTAAACTTATTTAAATCTCAATCGATTATATTTGATACGGTCTTTCAATCAAGTAATAATTAAACACCGGAAACAATACACGCCCCAATGCATCGAGGTTGGCTAATCAAGAGTAGAGGCAGCGCTGGACGCCTTAGCCAAAGAGGTGATGTTCACCTGTGCGCCGAGAAACTGCGTGCCTATCTCGGCAGTGAAGGAGTCGTACCGGAGAAAGAAATCCACGACGAGGAGCCGCCCCACGAGGACCACCAGATCCTTCCCTGCGCACTGCTTGTCCGCCACCGTCGGGCTCTCTGTTTCGGGCCCGTTCGACCAGACCACGTACTTGAGCAATTTCTTCCCGTCCTCGCCCACGAACCGGTCGGGCACGAACTGGTCGGCTTGGTCGAAGACTTTGGGGTCGCGCGTGGCGAAAGGCTGATAGCCGAAGAGCATCTCGCCGGAGCGCACTTTGTATGCCCCATCGTGGCTATCGATGACCAAATCGCGCTTAGCGTGCCCGTATTGGTACTTCACGGGAGGGTCCAGGCGCAGTGCCTCGTAGACCACAGAGCGTGTCAGCTCCATCCGCTCCACTGAGGCCACCGTCACCTGGCCGCCTGCAGCCGCCACTTCTGCGCGGATCTCCTTCGCCAGCCGCTTGTGCAGGTCGTCGCCGGCCTTTGCTAAACACCCCATTATTCCGGGCAGCAATACCTGCAATAATTGTTGGAATAGAAGATCTTTTAATTAAGGATTTCAAAGTGAAAATTATGTACAAATCAACGGCTAAATAAATAATTCTCAGTGGCATCGCACCTTCATTCCTCCGTAGGCGTTGAAGACGGTGGCGAAGAGGAGGTTGTGGCATGCCTCGTCCCTCGAAATACCCAGCTGCTCGGCGGTGTCTAGCACGCCGCTGGAGGCGGCGGCTTCGCTGATGTACTTGTAGAGCGCCTTGTACTTCCATCGCGCGATGAGCGGCGGCAGCGGAAATGTGTGCAGAAGCAGCTCCTCCAATATCTTGGGGAGGCCGAGCGTCATGAGAGGGCATAGCTGTAGGAACAGCCACCAGGTGCTCCTCGACGGCCCCGTGCTGCCGAGCGTCGTGGCCGACGGCCTCACGCCGAAGAACGCCTCGCCCAAGAACTCGAACGCGGCGCCGTCGTTGAGCTTGTTAAAGTCCGACGACTTACCCGCCCCAGAGTCCAACTCCGCCTCTACAGAGTCGAAAAGGGCGCCAAATTCAGATCGGAAGGCCGGGAGTACGGCGTCCTTCCGTGCGCCGAGGAGCGTAAGGACGAGCTGCTTGATCTGGGCGTGCTTCGGCTCAGACGGGTCAAGGTAGGAGCAGACCCGGAAGCCCCCAGTGAGGGAGGTGGAAGGCATGTAGGTTCCCGTTAAGAGGTCACGCTTGGCGACCTGGTCGACGTCGAAAAGGACAGGGAAGCTCTTGGCGTCGAGGAGGGCGATGACACGGGGGTTTGAGGCCATGAAGGGTCCCGGAGGCGCATTGAGGCGGACGACGGTGGAGTTGTACTGGTCGACGCGAGACTGGAAGAACTTGTCCTGGCCGTCGTAGTAGAACCCAAGACGGTCTCGTATGGCGGAGATGAACGGGATGCCGTAGCTGCCAGGGACCTCCTTCGCTAGGTGGCCGTCGGTGACCGAAACGTCGGAAGCTCTTTGTGTGGCCATTGGTAATACCGATTGCTATGAATCAATTGGTGCGGTGAGAGCTACGAAAGAGATGGTGGCTTGCATTTATAAGCGGCGCCAAGGTCCAGGATGAACACCCTCGCTTTCATGATCCGTACAAAATGTGAAAAATTTCATGATATGCTTATTTTTTTATTTTTCGCGATAAATATGATTTTTCAGAAAATATATTTAATTTATATTTTTTAATTTATTTTTCAGAAAAAAATATAATATTTTTTTTAAAAAATTAGAGAATAAAATAAAATTATTTTCTTTTAAAAAAAAGAAAATACGATTTTCTCGGAAATAAAAAAAGAAAATGGAACAAACCAAAACAAACGACAACTAAATAATTATAATTTAAAAGATTAATTCTACACTAGACAAATTCTACCATTATATAAATAATTTTTTATTATATACTAACATCACCTCTCAAACTCACGATACTTTAACAGATAACATCGAGAGTTTGTTAACTAGAAAATGAAAACGTGTAGTGGAATGCGCCTTGGTGAGCAAATATATAATTTGCATAGAAGATGAGATAAATTACAAAATGATTGTGTTATTCTGATAGTGATGTCGAGTGAGATGATAATTAATCTCGATATGCTTGGTGCATTCATGAAAAATAGAATTGTGATCAATTTGAAAGATATTAGAGTTGTCACATTGCATAGGAGTAGGGTTCGAGAGAAAAACACCTATATCAGCAAGTAATCAACGTAACCAAACAATTTCAATAGTAATAGAGGTCATAGAACGATATTCTGCTTTGGTAGAAGAATGAGAGATAATATTTTACTTTTTACTCTTCTAAGATATACGTGAATCACCCAAGAAAATACAAAATCCTATAATAGACTTACGATATGTAGAATCATCATCCCAATCTACATCTAAATAGGCATGCAACTCTAGTCTAGAAGTGGAAGGATAAAGAAAACTATGAAACTGGGTACCTCGATGATATTGAAGAATACGAAGTACAACTCCCAAATGTACTGAAGTGGACCGTGCAACAAATTGGCTAACAATTTGTACAACATAAGTAATGTCAGGTTTAGTAATGGCTAGATACACTAGACTACTAACTAAAGTGTGATATAAAGAAGGATCTTGTAAGGGAACACCATCAGTTAAAGAATACTGAGCATTAATCTCAAGCGGATTATCCACAATGTGAGTGTCAAATAGATGAGTTTGCTCTAGAATGTCACCAATATATTTCAATCGTGAGAGAAGATAACCACGAGGAGAATAAGCTACTTCGAGTCCAAAAAATAAGGCAAACGACCCAAATCTTTCATTTTAAACTCATGAGCCAAATGTAGTTTCAGTTTTTTTATTCCACTTATATCATCCCCTGTAATAATCATGTCATAAATATAAAGAGAGAGTAACGTGCGACATGACGAAATACAACGAACAAAAAGAGCGGAGTCATGCTGACTAGAAAGAAAGCCAAGAGATTCAATAACAATAGAGAACTTGACAAACCAAGCTCGAGGAGATTGTTTAAGGCCATAAAGAGTCTTTTTTAGTTTGCAAACTTTACTAGGATTGTGAGTGACACCTGGTGGAGATATCATATAAATATCTTCTTGAAGATCTCCATTTAAAAAAGCATTTTTAATATCTATCTGAAAAATAGACTACTAACGAGCAGATGCAACTGCAATGCGAGTACGGTAGTAACAATCTTGGAAACTAGAGTAAAGGTTTCCTCATCCATGCTATATTGTTGAGAAAATCCTTTAGCAATCAAACGAGCTTTATATCGCTCAACTGACTCATCAGATTTAGTTTTGATCTTATACAGCCATCGAGAACCAATTGCACGCTTCCCCAAAGGAAGAGGAATAAGATTATAAGTACCTGTTTGATACAAAGCAGAAAGTTCTTTTGCTATAGCCTGCTGCCAAAGAGAGTTAAGAAAAGCCTCTCTATAAGAGGAGGACTCAGACAATTAGTGAATAAAATCTAGAAAGAAAGAAAAAGAACTAGAATAAATATAATATACAAAATCAGGCAATTGAATAGAGTTACGAGATCGTTGAGGCCTGAGGGTAACGAGGAGGAGGATCCACTATCACAGGAGCATTAGAAATAGAGCAAATACCAGGTAATGACATGGGAGAACCATCTGGGGTCATGACCGACATAGTATGAGAAGAATTTATAGATACAAAAGAATTGACATTAGGCGATATATGATGTGAAGTTTCAGAATCAAAAATCCAGATAGTGGAAGGTATACCTGAGATACCATTATAGGATAAATCTTTGTGAGAAGAAGCATACATGACATGGGGATGAGATGTAAGAAATTGTTTGGCAAGAGCTGCAATTGTCATTCAAAATGTAGCCCTAGGTGCGAGGAACCTTCCCTCAAAGTTTCAGGGCGATCTAACGGTTAAAACTTAAAAAAATATAATTCTTCTACAAATACAGTTTTAAACCAACCATGATATAGAAAACGCTGAAGAAATCTCTTAATGATCGGCCTTCAAATATTTGAAAATCATAAATCTCAAAAATGATATTACAATCCTTTCAAATTTAAATGTTTTGAATTGGCAAGATTGTGCTCTGATACCATAAAAATAATATAAATATAATCTAAAATCGATGTAACGAGAAGGAGAGAGAGACAAGAGAAAAAAAAACTAATTACGATTAGATAATTGTATTCATAAAATTTAGGATTTATATATGAAAAAGAAATATGCATATATAAATTTAAAAAATTAATTCTATCATATATAAATTTTATTAATATATAAATAATTTTTTATTATATATTAACAAGATAAACATCTTAAAAAAGACGTGCAAGAATTAATTAAAACTGACCGGAATCATCAGACAGCCAATTTAACGTTATCGTTTTCAGCTGTCCCACTTCCAGCGCGAACCTAATCATTAAAAGGACGCAGGCTTAAAACGTGAGGTTGTGTCATGAGAAAAGGCTTAGATTTCAATGAATGAAAACAACGTGACTTTCTAAGATTTCACCATGTCTTACCCTTCCCGCATCCGTTTCCATTGAGAGTAAACCGGTTTGACCGAGAAAAATAAAACTTTGTCAAAATATAACTACGGCATAATTATTTTCATTGGACTTGAATTTATTGCATTAGCAGCAAAATCTGCCCTGAAGACTTCAAGATCTCGGTTCAATACTTCAATAAGTGAGGCTCCCATGTACCATTGGCATCTACGTAGATATTTATTTTAATAAGTTTTGTAATAATTTTTAATAAATATAAAATATTTCATTGAATGTTTAGATTCGGAAAGAATCATTATATTATGGTAAAAATATCTTTTTTTGATTTATTTATCTGTATTTTAATATGAAATTGACTATCCTCAACTATTTGAGAGGAATGATATCTTCAATATTTTAATAATTAAAAATATTTTTCATGATTTTTTTTTCAGAATGTATGTATATATGAGAGCGTTCTTGATGAATACATCATTTTTTTACTGTAATACTTCAATAATTGAACAATTGAAAATTAAGGTGACTGTAAAAGTAATGTAACTTTTACCCCAAAACATTATTTAATTGCTTCTCAAAAATCTATTATTGTATCTCTCATTTTAATGTAACTTTTACCCCCAAAACATTATTTACTTGCTTCTAAATAATCTATTGTTGTATCTCTCAGTGTATGTTCTACCTAAGTCCAACATCGTCCTTTGATTCCTAGTATGTTTTTTTTATAGATTTTAATTTTTCTGGTTAATTGTGAGGTGTATCAGTGAAGAGTCCTGTTGTTTTTGTAGATTTTAATTTTTTCTCTTTTGTCATCCACCATTTTCACAAGAAAGCAGATCACCTGAATCCCTAGCTAAGAGTGGGTATGTCAATTGTATCTCTTATCCAATGTTATGTTCTTAAGATTATACAATAATTTCAAGTGCACTCAATACCATTGAGTTCTATTTGCCGGGATCGGTGACATCGTCATAGAGGAGTAGTCAATCGTGATTCACTTATTAGAACTTGAGTTTTCTCCTAACCATATGAATTCTAAAAACAAAATAAAAATTCGAAAGAGAAAAAACACAAGACATATAAATATGGATCTATTGTTTTATCGAATCATGGCATAACGAAATAATAGATGTAAACTGAATGACAAGGAACCTGATTGAAGAGTCGTCGTCCTTTGT